>JASSRZ010010024.1:0-22512 GCA_032164315.1 Malacoctenus gilli | reverse complement strand
ATCGCAGAGAATAAACCGGAACGAGCTTTCGACGGCCGCGCAGCAGCCGAGCACGGACGAAACGCCCGCGACGCTGATGCGACTCGACGCCGCCGTACGCGACCCGGAGCGCCCGGAGCTCGATGGAAAACAAAAGGCTTCGTCCTCCGACCGGCAACAACGCGCACAGGAAATATCAAAAGGTTAAGTCGAGACTCGCAAAGGAAAAATCTCTCTGAATGTGGACCCAGCTGCAGCTCGACACACAAAGTGTTGGGTAGTATGGTGAAAAACTGCGTTTGTATCTGACTGAACCCCTACAAAATAAGAGCAAGCAAATATTTGTAGTAATTAGGTTCATTAGATATCTTGCTGTTTTCTTCTTCTGGGTTTCTGTTGCATTAATTTGAATTTGTATGATTCAACTCCTGAAATTTTGCACATTTATTAGACATTTTATCCAAAAAAAGGTACCGCAAAGTTCAACGAAAAGCACTTCTGAACCACTTCCTGGTTAGCTTCCCTTTTCTTTCTTTTCCATTTGTCTCCTGAAAAAGACCGACTCATGTAGCCTCTAGTGGCTGTTAGCGGTACTACACTCACTCAGACTACTTGAGAAATGAAACCTATCGCTGAACCACAGGCTCGAAACAGCAGCACACAAAATGTTTCAGGACATAAAACGCGCTGCTCTCTCGAACACCTTTAATCTGCTCATTTTATGTTTGTAAAATTTAACGAATTTCACAATAAAACGCCGCTATAAGCTACTTGACTCAATTCTGGCCACTCGCTCTGAAGTCGTTCTCCGGTGACGCTTTTCCAGACGTAAACCGTTGTGATTTCCTGTAATGTTCTTCATTACGGGCCTAAATCAAGGCTCCACAGACTCTGACATTGATGTGCCATGAATGCATATTGGTAATTGCAGCCGTGATGAATTTATAGTCCTTCCCACAGCAGGGTCATTAATGTGCAGCCAATCTATCAGTGCAAATACGCGGCGAGTTACACGGATACTTCACTCAGCGGCCGGCCGGCCGGCCGGCCCGCCGGCTCCCTCCGTTCGTTCCGAGGCCGCGCTGAAACGGGCTATTAAACTAAAGTAGGTGCTAAGTAGCCGCGTCAGACAGAACATATTGATCTCCAAATGAAATGTGATTATTGACAGAGCACTTATATGAGATATTAGGGAAATTAGACCTCTGCCGGCGCTCGGTTCGCTGCCGCCTCGCCGCGCGTCGACAAGGTGAACCGAGCAATATCCTGCAATCCGGCGGCGACTAATTGGGGAGGAGGGACATCAGTCACGGAGCGATTCATTATCCTGACGTCCGAGTCTGAATTATTAACTCAGGCTAAATGTTTATTGAAGATATTCCGAACTAAATCAAAACAAGGTCCACTTATGCTTTACGCCAATTGATGGGTGACAAAGTTTCACCTCAGAGTTGAGGTTTATTTTCAGAAACCAGATGGAATAAACGAGTCAAAACGGACTGAAATGAAAGGAGGAAACTTGGACAGAAGAAGCCAAATCAGCACTCTTCAACAGATCCAACAAACAGCTTTAAATCGATCTTGAACTTGTGAACATTTCTACATTCATGCAGCTGTAAAAACTAATTTCAGCTTTGGTAGTTTAATAAAATATGACACTTCTTTGGCGTGACAGCTGAATAATCGAGTGTTTTCCCAACGTATCGACGGCGGTGCTTTCAAACCAGATGACCAAGATCCCCTCAGGAAGGGGTGAGATATCACAGGAGGGCCCGAGGCTTTGCCTTCACCGAGGTGGTCCAAATCAAATTGCATTTAAGGAAGAAGAACCCAATGAAAACACGTTTAAACACCTTGAACTATGGAGTTCATTTGGGTGTTTGTCACGGAAGTGCTTCTTCTAGACGAGACGTCTAAAGACTTCATCTGAAAGAACGCAGGAAGGAAAAAAGGTGGCGCGATTACGGTCCTGTTGAACCTTTGTGGCGCACTTCGTCTGATCACTGGCGAGTTATTTTCGGTGTGAAACCATCGTTCACCTGAAAGGAACCCTGCTGCCTCCCAGCCCAGACGAACAGCGAAGCAGAAATGTCAGCGGTCTTAATCAATATTTCCCGCCGCCGCCGCCGCTGCCGCCGCCGCCGCCGCCGCCGCCTGCTGCTGCAGGCCACAAACCAGAGGAAACGGCGGCGCTGAGCGGCTCATTCTTCCTGGAGATTATCCCCCGCTGGCATCGGCGCCGCCGCCATCATTTCTCACCTACATCTCATCCTGGGTGCTTCTGCCTCCCCCCCCCCCCACCGCAAACATCTGGACGCAGCGCTGTCGCTGCAGAGGCGTCCGAGCATTTCTCACAGGAGACACTGGACAGTAGGAACTTTTGGATCTCAGTGACGCCACCTTAAAATTCTTCACTTTATCTCCGAGTGCGACGCCACCGCACGTGAACCAAACCGTCAGGAACCATAATCGACGAGCCTCGTCTAAACGAGAACCAAAAAACTAAAAGAAGGAACTTTCTGCAATCCAGATCAGGCCAAATAAGCTGCCTATGACTTTTATTTTGAAGTCCTCTGCTAGAGTGGGCGTGTCCAGGAGTGTTTGGCTTTACTGGGACGCTTCAGAGATCCGAGGGGGTCCGCAGTCCGTCCTGAATCCAAACGGGGGGGGGGTTGGATAAAAACGGACTTTCAACACCAAATCCTTTAATGTGATTTGAAGGAGGGGAGCTTATTTTTCAAAGCAACTTTTTTCTTTTTTGTGCATGCGTGAGAATAACTCGCAACGGGGTGGAGTGAAAGGGCTAAAAATAACCCCGTCAGAATGTGTAATCAAGGGCAGCGAAAGCCAAGCGGCACTCGAACGCCTCATCAAGACGGCGGCTCCTTCAGCTCGGCGGCACCGTTTTCATAGCCTTTACATATTGTCCCCATTCAATCGACCTTTTCTTAAGCGAGGGGTCGACGTCGCGCATATGAATCACGGACATCAGTTTTATGGCTCTCTGCTGCGAATACATTTTGGACATTAAGCCGAGGAGATTTCTCTTTACGAGGGTTTGACTGGGACTGATACCCGGTCATTAATTATGCCGCTCACTCGCGCGCTCGTCAGTCGCCCGCCTTGGTGACACCGCCACTTTTCCCCCTCTAATCGGGGGGCGGAGGCGGGAGCAGGAGACCCATCTGCTGGGCGTTCATGCTACATTCGCTCTCTCTGGCCCGACAGCGAGCCACCCCCTGAGCGCCGACGCCACCGAAAGCGGCGGCCGTCGTCGACCAGCTGACGCCCGGAGCAGAGTCCAAGAAGCGGAGGCTCAAACTGGCCGAGAGCGAGACCATCGGGCGCCGTCACTTGCCGCCGACTCCACCTGTGTCCCGCGTACACGCGCACCAACGCTCGATCTGAATCCGGTCGGAGCCAAGTTGGCTGACAAAGGAGACAGAAGTGAGGATGAGACGCAGCGGCGGAACGACATCCGACCGGGAGTGTTCGACTCTGTCGGCTTTCCTTCTTTATCTTCGCGCAACAAACTACAAGGTTTCAAACTGTCGCTGAAGAAAAAAGGCAAAGCAAAAAGTCATTTGAAGCCAATTTCTTAGTTTTTATCTCTGATGTTTATCAAAACAACCTCAATCGAGTTCTCATTTACTCCCAAAACCCTTTCATTTTTTATTGGATTTCAATGTGACAGTTGTCAAATTTTCGGCCAAAAAGGAGCTTTAAAATATCACATTTTCTTGGCAAAATTGCTTTTTTTTCCCCCCACCAAACAATTTTTATTGTTCCTGTAATTTGTTTTTTCTTGCTCTCATTTGTTTGTTCCTTTAATTCAATCGTGTGTTGGGACGTGTAACCAAGAAGAAATGTTATCTTAACATTTTTTTCAGAAATTTTATATATATATTTTTTTAGGATTTTTTCCATCCAACTTATTCAACTTTAATCTCGACAAACTTTTCAGAAACTTAAAAAAAACAATTCTATTCTTCTTGTTCTTACTTGACTAACCACAGTGTCAATTGAAGCACTTTGATCACTGACAAAAGACTTGATGCATCAGTGAAGTTTCATGGCGTCAATCAACAGAAATTCCTCCGCACATTCACATGTGATACTTTGAAATACATACGTAGTACAAGTACGCAAAGAACATCAATGTCTCCTGCGGAAAATAACCTCCACTTCCTCTCCGGATCGATGCCTCGGTTCCCGTTCTGGACGCCGCGATCCTTCTTTCGCGGCTCAGCACACGAGTAAACTCTAAAGCGAAGCGCCAACGTGAGGCATATTCCCCCCGGAGAGCGGTCCCATGCCAACGTTTCCCAACTCTCCAAACATTGTGGTAATTTTCACAGCGGATTTAGAGAACAAAGGGGGTTTTCAGAGGGGCCTCGTCACATGGCTGCGGGATGCGTTGTGGCTGTCACAAGCGTTCAAGGATACAGATAGTCAATTCGGCTGGTTTTTTTTAGCGGCGCTTTGCATACATTTGGCGCCTCCGTCACCGCTTTTTTTTTTTGTTTCCTGTTCCTGTGAGGGTCGGTCAGAACTAAACGCCACATCGAGTGAGTCTGCGTCGCTGCCGCTGGATTCTTTGTCTTCGTTTGTAACACGAAACATGGTTATGTTTGCGTGTATTTGTGTGTCGATTTTTTTCGTGAACACACGTGTGGCGGACGCATCTTCAGGTCGTCGTAGACGCAACACAAGTTGCGTGACACACACGCCAAACTAATTGCCAGGCACCTACAGAGGTGTTTTCGTGAAGATCTACGCGCAGACTCGCAAATATTATGATGCATTCGTCTGCGCGCACAAACTGAGGTTCAAACACACCCTTCGCTCGAGTCATCTTGTGGTTAGAAAAGCCTCACATGTATTTTGCAGGAGGGCTTTTCCACCAGTGAAGTCCCCCCCCCCCCAAAAAAATCCACACACCTTCTGAGGCTCCGTGTGTCAGCGACTAAATCCACACTCGGAGGGTTGCGTTCAGCCCTCAGATTGTGCAGATACGAGCGGTAAAGTGACACAGTTAAAACGGCTGAGGCAACGGGAACAAACAGGCTCCGGGGAGCCAGGTGGCGTCGGCGTGCAAACACACTACAAACCCCAGAAAAACTTTATTTAAAAAAAGAAAAAAAGTCTCTGTGAGAGGATAAGTCCTGGAGTAGGAGGAACAGCAAAGGCAAGACGAGAAGAAAGTGAATGTGAGAGTGGAAGTTTTTGGGGAGCGGCGCGAAACACCCTCAGTGGCTGTCAAGACTCGGCGGCGGCGGCAGCGGCGGCGCTCTCTGGAGCGAGCCCTGTTTTCGTGCTCGCAGGCAAACGAGAGGATTTAGCATCAGACAGCGGCAGTAAACACACACAAACGGCTCGTGGTGACAAACTGGTCAGCGCTCAGAGAGGAGTCCTCAACTCATCAAGTCTGGAAGAAGGAAAGCCGAGAGCGTCAAGTCGAACCAACAGACTTAATTGGGCCGATCAACTTTAGAGCTTCACACAGCGAATAAAAGTCAGTCAAAAAAAAGGAAAGTTATAAGAATCTGAGGAAAAGCCTCTGAAACGGTTGTTCAAGAGTCAACAACTGCTGATATCGCTGCTGCTGTTGCTACGACTATTTTTACTCCTGCTAATATCACAGCTACTGTTGATACCACAAATATCACCACTACTGATGATGCTGCTAATATCACCGCTATTATTTCTACTGTGGATATCATCACGACTGATGCTGATATCACTACTACTGTTGCTACCGTTAATATTGCCATTACGGATGCTACTGCTAATGTCACAGCTACTGTTGCTAACGCTAATACCACCATTATTTTTTTTACAGCTAATGTCACCGTTACTAAAGCGACAGCTATTATCACGATTACTGCTGTCATTGCCAATATCACAGCTACTGTTGCTAATGCTAATTTTGCCACTACTGCTGCTACTGTGAATATCATTGCTGCTATTGCCACTGGTAAAATTACGATTTCTGTTGCTATTGCTGATATCACAGCTACCGTCGCTACTGCTAATCACAGCTACTGTTGCTAACACGAATATCACGACTACTAATGCTACCGCAAACATCCCTACTACTGCGAATATCAACGCCAGAGTTGCTCATGCTACAAGTTTAGCATTATTATTAAAAACTCCCTCTGCAACTGCTAGAAAATATACTCTTTGTAAAGGGATGTCTGAATACTAAAACACAGACACAACTTAGAACATATTTTCTACTCAAAAATAACAGGACGTTATGAACAAAGAGTCCTTCCGTCTGCATCATCCTCGATTCGAGTGCTGTACACTTTCGCCTCGTGCCTCCTCAAATTCGTCACCGAATAACGAGCGGAAGCCTCGGAGCCGCAAGACACGAGCGGTCTGGTCGGCGAGGACGGAGCGTCGGCACTCGTACAGAGGCGGCTCTGAAAGTCGGACGACATGAGAAGATATCCTTGTGGCCTCGGCGTCTGACGAGCTGCTCCCTACTAGTTAGCGGCACAGACACCTCTGTGTGAGCTCTGGAAAAGAGGAGGGCTGTGCCCCAGCTGCCTTTCACGCGAAGACAAGACTTGCATCTTCAGAACCTTGTTAGTTCTCTGAAAAGGCCACCGACTAGTTTGGAATATTAAGCAGCTCACGCTGTTGGAAATCAAAAGGATTTGGGGAGAGAGTGGGAAGCTTCAGAAGGGCTTTGATGGTATATATCGCTCAATCTCCAGCAGATATGACGGAATGACAAAATAAAGACAGCCCGACAAAGACCCTCGGAGGAACGGGGGGCGGCAGAGGTTATTCTTCCCCGCGCACAATCCGCCGCGTGCATATATCATCGCCCCTCGATCAGAAAGCCGCTCGCTCTTAAAATGTCGAGACATCTGACTGAAGAGACGGAGAGCCGGCGAGCGGGTGACAGAAATAGAAACAAAAACGGGGGAAGTGGGACACCAAAATGTTTCAGGTCATTTATCATATCAGACGCCCGAGAAGAAGGGAAGACATTCGGTTGTCTCACTTCCAGTAATGCAGCAGGAATTTAGAGCACATTTACATCATTAATAAGTCAGTTACTTCTCCTCGCTGCTGCCTCTTCGCGCCGACTGGGAAAAGAAGCGGCTGGATGGAAGGCGCCGCGGATAACGATCCGTCTCCGAGATCGCTTGTTTTCCGACTTTCCTGCAGCTTTGCAGCGAAGACAAATGCTGATGGACACGCCCTTCGTAGATCGCAGTCTCAGACGTGGACACCGTTAGGAAACACTCATACCTTCGTCTGACCGAACGGGGTTTTCTACCTGGGCCTGACGTCACCCCGCCGCATTTAACTCCGACAGCGGCGCGATTTCATTCTTCCCGTCGGCCGACGTGAAACGGCGCCACGTAGGCCGACACAGCGGGCGCACCATCGCCTCGAACTCCATGTCTGAGTGAGTTGCAGCGTGTTTGAGCTGCATACAAATCACATCACCGAGAAAATCTAATGCTGAAGGACACTCAAACACAAACACACTGAGGCAGGAGCCCTCAGAACCGGGAAGTGTGTCGTTTCTGCGCCATCATCTAAGGAGCGTGTTCTGTTTCTGCTTCCGAAAGTCCTCGGTGACCACCTCAGAGGGTCCCGGACTCCAGGATGACGGTCCCCCGTGCGCCCGTTTCCACTCGGTGGACTTCTGAGTTTAGAAGGATTCAAGCTGGCCGTTTCAGTCTGGGGTGGGGGGAAGTAATGAGTGCACGGGGATGGAAAGATATGGAGGGGGCGGCCGAAGGAGGAAGATTCCCCGCTCTGATTTCGACTCGGGAGGAGCTGAAGGTCACACGCCGGATAAAATGATTGGATCTCCAGCAGCCTCGGAAAGAATAATTACAGAAACAGCGAGATCCCATTAGGAGACTTTTAAGGACACGAACGAGCACAGCGGGTTCTCGCGTCTGACTCTTCCACAAACATGTTGATCTCATAAAGGCGCCCCTGCTGCGGCGAGGAAATCAGCCTCTTTCCAGGAAGATTGGAGGGATCCTGACAGCGCGTCTGCTGCGTCACGCTCAAACTTCAGTCGAAGTAAACTTTCACTTTGTGCTCCGAGTCAGAAACGGGGGGAAAAAAAACAGCCAATCCTTCAAGAAACCGTTCACGCAAGAGTCCTTGAAAAAACCTGTAGTACCATTGTCCACCACAGGGGCAGTGTGGCGACTCGGTGATGCTTCGACAGGAAAAAAAGACATCAAACGTTTTCAATATCCATCACTTGCAACGCCACAAAAGATGATTTGCGCCGTCGTCAAATTAAAATATATTAACTGTCCTCACAAAACATCACGACCATTGATAATTAGTTTTTTAAAATAGTCGTTTTTTTGAGAATATCGTCTCAACCGTCCCTGAAAAAGGACTCGAAAAACACAGTACGCATTTGATATTTTCACTGCAAACTCTTAAATCTTTAAGATATCAAAAGTACAACCATCCAATCTGACAGTGCACTTCTGATGCAGCATCGGAAAACTGAACCATTGTTTTAGCCTGACTAACATCCGATTTTAAAACACATGTAAACAACTCAGTCCGACTGAAATCGGACTATCGTAGCTCGAAAAACGAACACATTAAAGGGTCGACCTGGAGCTACTACAATCCACACCGTATTACGACACAGCGCCACCTATGGAGGCGGAGCAACATCGTTGGTAAGAAATCGAAGACACAGTGACACAATAACGTCAGCATGTTCAGCTTTGGTCCGTGCAGCTTCGGATTTTAGCGGCGCCATCAAGCGTCCGTTTGCTGTTCGGACACGAGGGGGGAACGCGTGAGTGGAGTCGTTCGGAGAGAAAAGGCTAAAAAAAATAAATATAAAGTAAGAGAACAGAGGTGATTTTTTTTCACGTCTCTTTTCGAGCTGACCTCGTCTTCGCTGTATTCTGCAGATTACCTTTAACTGGCCTTTCCAAGTAAATTATTACTCCCGTCAGGGCCGCGCTGTCCTGCCAATCTCCTGCCTGCTCTCTTGGATGTAATCGCTCCTGGATAAATCTGTTCGATCGCTCTCTGCAGCTCTCCGGCCGCCGCGCTCTCCTCTTCCCACCTCCCCTCTTCTCCCTCGGTGTCACGACGCGCGTTTTTCCGCGGTGGCTCATACATATGTTGCGGGCGTGAAGGTTACTCCGCCACTCCGCGCCCTGCATTTAGGGGATGATCTCGATTTAGAGGTTGTAAAAAGGAGGCTGCGCTTGGCCGCGGTTCAGGAAGCATTCGTGCCGCAACTCGGTTTGTAACCCAGAAGGTCCATGTGGCTCGGAGGAAACACTTCTGTCACCGTCCAAATGTCCACTGGAAGCGTTTCAGCAGCAGAGTCGCTGATCGAGCCTCTTCCTCTAACGCTCCTCATTTCACCATCAAGACTTTTTAGACTTAACGTGTTCGGGCAAATATACGTTTACATTTTTTTAAGTGGCAGTTTGCTTGGGATCACTGGGGCATTTCAACTCCGCCTCCAAAACTGAAACACGGAGGCTGATTTACTTGTGTTTGCTCCATTTTTTTAGGCCACACCCTCTTTCTCACTATCAATGGCAGCAAAGCTTCCCTGGCATTTATTCAAGGTCTCGGTAATTCACACAAACAGGCTAACCAGCAATTTGTGACTGTCTGAAGTAGCTGAGAAATCGCTAACATTATTTAGCCACATCTAGCATGCAATTGCTAATTCAGTGAATAAATTAATAAAACGGAGAAGTGTGAAAAAAAACTTCAAGACTGCACCGTCAGTCCTGACAGGTTAATGCCTCCTACTGGCCTCATGAGAGACTCGCATGCTTTTGCCTGACGGCAAGTACGAATCCTTGATCAAACAGAAGACAAGGATACTTATCTGATAACGAGTCCAAATTAGGACTTTTTAATTTGACGTTTGAGGTTTCCCCAAAAGGGATATTTGCTATAAAAAAATCTTTGTTTTCCTTTTACACCAGAATTTAAATAACTGTGATCATCTATGACATTTTTTTCTGCTGAATATTTATTGACTGTATTTCGTATTGGGTATTTACAGGCGTTATCACCGTAAAAACTGGTGGCCATAATGATTTGGCTCATGGGTGTATGTGCATCACTCTGTGTATTATCACTCCATTACATCCCTCCCACACCAACGCGGCTCTGCCGCGAGTTGAACCGTCAGCAGAGCCTCGGCATAGATGCACGACGGCGGCTGAAGAAGTGACATTTAAATAGGCCGGACCCTTCAAATCGCTCAGAGCTAACAGGGCTGTCAGAGCTGAGCTGAATGGCTAATGCACACCGATATACAGTGGATCCAGGCTGCAGGGAGCAGCGGGGAGACACTGACGCTATAGAAAAGCCTATTTATTCAGCTGCACTTCTTCGTATGTGGAGCTCTGGAGGGACCGCTGCGGCTCCGCTCTCTTTTTCAGCGGTATTCATTATTACAAGTCAGATGCTGGAGCCGATTCCTGCATTTTTTGGGGGATAAACCACCCCCCCCCAATCATCTCAGGGGAACAAACGGACAGGCGTCGGACAGAAAACGCACCGTGGGCCGTAACGCGGAAAAACATGTCACATCTAAACACCTGCAGCGCAATCGCTCTGCAACTAAATAGATGTTTGTTTCAAACTATCTCAAAAAATGCCTCCTCGAACCTGAAAAATCAACAAGAACGCAGGCCGGCTGGTTCGAGGCTTTTACTTTGACAGTGGCTGTAAATTGGGTTTAAGGTTTTTAAGGGGTATTTCGACCGGCAAGTGTGGGTTTAGGTGTTTATGTCCAGTCCTGCAGGGTTACATTACGTTACTCTTCTTGGACGACCTCGGGGGAGGACGTGTAGTACCGATAAAAGGGGACAAGGTGTTAAATAAGACTTTGAGTCCAGCTGGAGGACCGAGTCCATTCGGTGCTTCGGCCATTTGGATACTTTCCGCCAAAATAAAACCAGCAGAAACGTCGGGTCAGTTTGTACTTTTGAGAAACTAAAACCAAGAAAGTCCAGAGCTGAATTTGCAACTTTTCTGCTTCAGTAAATAAAAGCAACTGTCAGTTTGTTGCCGACTGGAAGTAAACACTAACACTTTCACAGAGTGCTTCTCGGACACGTGGTCCCTCTGCTCATTCTCTTCACGCACACAACTGAAGGTCTTTGCAGGGTTTTGAGGAGTGTTTGTTCGAGTCAACTGATCGTTTTGCTGCTCGGCGCATCAGCGTGAACTTCTTATTCATGCGAGCGGCTTTCATTCATATCCAGATGACGGAGCTCCGACCCTGAACAGAGGTTCCATTGACCACCGGTCAATTGTATTTGGATGCGACGGAGCGCTCCGACGCGAAGCTCTGAAAGGAGGAGAGTGAACCGGGTGCTGATGAAGCGCCGCGCGCTGGTTTTGCGGCAAAGTCCTTGAGGGACGTCTTCTGAGCTTAGTGTGTCCAGCCAATCCAATAAAGACTTAACGGGTCTCTGGGGCCAAGGTCGTGCCTCCGAGCCCCCCCCCCAAAAAAGGGAAAACTTCATTTGCAAGTCTAATGGAGTGTGAATGTCACAGGAGCACGGCGAAGGATGGCGAAGGATGGCGGAGGAAGGCTAATTTCAAGAGGAGACGATGAGGCAGCTTCGGAATCTCCCAGTTTAGCAATTTCCAGCGAGTGCGGAGCTGTAAAGGCGGCTATTAAAACAATTAACTAAGACATCCTTTATCCACGTTGGGCCGTAAGAGTTGAACGGCTCCGGCGAGAGTGACGGCGAAATGCCAGCCCGGGGACGTTTGAGCGCACCGGCTTCATGCGTCGAGCCCTTCAATTATCCGACTGGATGGAACGGAGCTGCTTCATAACTACAAACCTGCTCGGAAGCTCGAGTGATTCTTTAAGACAAATGAACTTCCTGCTCCAAGAGAAAATCAATAGTTTTATTGCTCCAGACGAGATTGTGGCAGTCTTCAACCGATGATGTTTGGTAGCGTTGTAGCTCTTCGATTGGACGCTTTAAATCAGAAGGAACCAAACTCGGGGTTTTTAGCTTTGTGGGGAAAAGCTTCGTCAGGACTGAGGATGTCAAAATCTAAAGCGATTTTCAACGCGATTCCTGGGAAGTCAGCACACTGATCCGATGTCTCGTTGACAGAAACTGGTTTGCACCACCTCCTTTCACCTGATTTCACCAGATCGAGGCGTGTACGCGATGCGAGTTCGATGCTATTGCTCGAAATGGGCAAAAACCAGGAAGCTCAAAAGCACGAGGAAGAAACAAACGAGGCTCATCGACGGAACAAGCAAGAGACGATGACGGGTCCTCTGTTCGGTCGCGATTCTTGGAAGATATCAGAGGTGGATTTATACATGACGTTCAAAGGCGTAATTTTAGGGGTGGACGGGAGGGACACGTCCCTACCAATATTCAAGACCAAAATAAAAAAATTCAAATAATCGCGGAGACTCGCGCTTCCGAAGGTTGTGTTCAAGTTCCTTTTGTAAGAAGTCCTGCTAGTAGCGATTGCAATCACTCGTTTAAGCAGCCATGCCGTAGCGTTTTATTATGGTCACCAAAAACACGTCAACTTTTAGATGTGCTCCTTTGAAGGACTTTTGTGTCCCTACCAAAGTCAAAATCAAACCTACGCCGTTGATGACGCTGGACAAAAAGGTGCAGTAAGGAAGTCAGCTGTACCCATGTCCGAAATGAAAGGTTCTCGCGGTGAAGGGGGAGAAAACCACCAATTTCCCCATCATGGCCTCTTCCCCATTCTTGTTTCTGAGCACTTTTGTTTGACACCAAGATGAGTGTCACGGTGACTGTTGGGCGCTGCGCCATCTAATGAACGGCTTTGTCCTTCGGGTTCATTCGCGCACGTCTCCTGAATCTCCTGCAGTGTGGAGGTGGCCATCGCACAATTAGCACATCCCACAGGCATAATGGCCCCTATTCACAGAGCGAGAAACAGGTAGACACATTCAAGAATTCCCCCTTAAATTGCAAAACAAGTAAAAAAAAAAGAAGCAGCCGAGAGAAACCAGCGAAGAGTAAATACACACTCAGCTGGCACTAAAAAAACCAACAACCAAGGACAGCTTAGACAAACATGCTGTTTGTATAGCTGGTGCCAAGTTGAGTTGTTTTTTTGGTGTGTGTGTTGTTTTTTTAACCCGGCTCCATTGCAGACTGCGACTGTTTGAACAAGTGAATGACAGGAAGTCTGTTGCAAGTATTAAATGAAGTGTGAAGCATTCAGGCTGTTCGTGTAGCACCGAGGGCGTTGTTAACTTTGGACACAATGCACTGGGAAATCTTCGCAACGCCGCCGACTGAGGGAGCGCGACGGTGGAGTCATGAATAGGAAAAAGGAAGCAGGGCAGCGGGACAGGAGGTGAAGCCCCCTTACGTGAAGCCCCCGAGCCGGCCAGCAAGAGACCGCCGTTCGACTGCGCTGGTTCAAACTGACCGGCCGGTCTTTAAAACCTTCAAAATAAAATCAAAGCTACAGTTTTTCTTTCTCTTTCCCCAACAATCGAATCACTTGGAGGCCCAGAAACTAAAGCAGCGAGCGATCCGCTGTCCTTGTGCCTGGGGGGCAGCGGGGGCCCACTCTCTTTTGTTGCGCCGAGTGGGACGGTATTCATGGCCTGGGGGAGGGTCACGGCTCAAACGTATGCAAACATAAGCTGTCTGCATGTTGCCTTTGAAGCGGACGCTGGCCGGCCCAACCGTGAAGGGTGGTGGGGGAGGGGGGTGGGGGTCACAGGACAAGAGCAGTGACGGTGCCCCACAGAGGGCCTGAGCTCATCCAACCCCCCCCCAAAAAAAGCACTGCTGTGAAAGAGCAACACAATAAAAAGGAAGGCTGGAAAAAAAAAGTGAAGGTTCAGAATGAAACGCTGCGAAATCACACAAAGTTTTCGGAGTAAAAAGACTTTTCCACCATTACTGGAGCCATGTGGTCATTTCGGGCCCCCAAAGAAGGAGTCGTATCAAGAAAGGATCTCGTCACATTGAAATCTTTAAACGCAAACATAGAGACGCAGGTTCTGCAGGTGGTACACGTCCAAAGACAGAAGAAAAAAAGACGAGACGAAAGAAGACAGAAGCGGTTGAAAATAAAGCGAGAAAACGGACAGCTGAACAAGGGCAACGAGGCAAAAAGGGCAAATGCAAATCCGAGGCGATAGAAAAGTTCAGAGCACAAAGAGATCCTCACCATTAGGAGCTTTCTCAGTTTATAATGTTCCAGATATTGCGGAAATCACATTTTTCTTAATTTCAGAGGGGAATCATGACTTTTCGAGCAGTTTTGTTGTTTCTGGTTCGACGTGACAGTCCGGAGAAAAACCTCCTGCACACACAAACACACACCTTTTCTTTCTCTGGAAAGCGTCTGAACCGACAGATCAGTGGCCGCCGTCTCCCTTTCAGCCACGGCCGCCTTTGTGCTCCACAAAACCTTTTCTTCCAGGGCACATTCAAGGTTTGCTTGGGAGGAGCGCTCCGGCTATATGTGGCCATTTATATTTAATAAAGCACTTTATTTTTTTTCCAATGGAGCTGCTGCTGTCAGGAAAGGAAGGAGAATTAGGCAGCGCGCGGGTCCAAATCAGCCGCGGAGTCGGAGGGAGAGCGAGTGAGCGAGCGAGCGAGCGTCGAGTGCTTGTGATGATACGGACGGATCCACGTGACAGCGTGAGCTCCAAACGGCATGTTTACGCTCTTACAACAAGCCAATATTTTAGCCTTTTGACAAGACGTCCACAGATGGTTGATTTTAAACTCTGACACGACAGTTGAGACTGAAAAAGCTGACAGATGGTAAATCGATGGACATCAGTCGCGACCGCCCCGAAAAAACTCTGCAGAGTTGGAGATGAACAACCCCAGAACTTTCTAAGTTGGGTATTTTGGAGGATTCTTGGCAATCTAACAAGATGAAACTGAAGAATCACATTGTTTTCTCACACGTAAACACGCAAACAAGCAAGTGTTGATGTTGTTGAACGACTCAGACTTTTCACCTCCGCAATTTCAACTTGTTACAGTTTGATTTCCCTCATAGGAACACGTCGTTGCTCCTCATTCGTACCTCAATAAAGACCTTTAATTTAAAGGTGAGAGGACTCGCGTCATTTTTCCAAATATCAATCAAAACTTCACTTTCTTGCATCCTACATCCTGTTTACTACTAGGATTTAACTGTACACTTCATTGCAACACTGTGATAATAATACAGTGAACCCTCGCTGTATCTCGGTTCACTTTTCATGGCTTCGCAGATGTTTTGGTGCAGTTTTTAAGCTTTTTTTTGCAGTGTATGAACGCTGATTGCGTTCTGCCTCCTGATTGGCTAAGGGACTGTAGGCTAAAGTTGATCAATATCCTCTGTCTGTTTGTCCAGTACAGGATGTGTTCAGCTCAGCAAATTTTGCAAATTTTCTCCATAACAAAACCGACAAAAGTTCTGTACCGACAAAAGCCGAAGAAGATGCCAACTATGGCAGAGAAAGTTACACTTCTGGACATGCCAAAGGTACAAGGTTACAGGGTGCGTTATAGAACACAGTTCTCTATAGTAGTTGTAAACAATAAAGATGACAACTTCCTGGATTTCGCCCGTCGCAGGTTCTTTCTGGAACGAGACCCAGCGATAAACGAGGGTTCACTGTATCTATTCTTTCCAGAAAGCCAGTGGAGACACATCGGTTCGTCGCGTTCTAGGAATACAAACCTTCTCCTCCCACCAGCTGATCCGAGCACACGCTGGGACTGATGCGCCTGAAACAGGCGGCGGCATCCCAACCGCAGGTGCTCGTTTCTAACCGCCGCCGTTTGGACGGCGCGAACGCGTCACTGAGCATTTCGCGGCGAACTCCCTCCAGCCCCACAGGAGCAACAGCGGCGGAACGACCATCTGCGAAACGCGCGCTCGCCGACATCTGCAGCTGATCCTCTCACCTGAGGCCCCCCGAGGCGCCGCGGACCGTCTGTGGGCTGTTTGTGGCCTATGTGGAAGCGCCGCGAAAGTCGCTTTGTCAGACCAGAGCGCGCAACGTTCGCAGACGGGAAAAATTGGTTTCTGACGAGCGTTTGTGAAGCACCTGACAAACTGGAGCTTTTCATCAGACTTCAGAGGAAGTCTTCGTGCCCTGAGGAACGCCTGACTGCTAAAAAAGCAACATATGTTGTTTTCTAAACTCTCCCCGCATCCTAAACATCACAGCGAAGCGCTCCACACATAAACACCAGAACGAGCAAACCGACGGCGAAAAAAAACAACCCAGTAAGTTTTAATCACTGATTTAAGACATTTACATTCATCAGTTTGCTGCAGAGGAGTGCTAATAAATGCAGCGGACTCCACGTGACGATAAAAAAAAGAGGAGAATGTAAGATGATTTAAACTCTGCGGCTCATAATTTGGCAGCTTTATTTGCCTTTTTTTTGTGCTGTTGAGTGTAAAACAGATGGGAAAGCTTGGAGTGTGAGAAGAGAATAAACCTCGAGAAGACCTTTCATTTAAAGGCTGATTAAAATGCCACACACACTCTTAAAAGGAGGCCTTGCAAACAGAGGAAAATTTGTGCTACTCTTGTTTCAATACTGAATATTTACAATTAACAAGCAACGCTACAAGGAAACACTTTTGGACGGTGCAGTCAGTAATATTTATCGACGGATTAAAGGAGAAAAACGAAGAGTTTTGATGCGGTTTCCCGTCCGACAGATCCGAGTTTGGATCCACCTTGCTAAAAAAAAAATCATTCATGTATTTTTGATGTCTGCTCTTCATGAAACCTGACTTTTAACAGGCCAGATGCGATCAGCAGCGGCCAACGCTGGCTTCAGGGTCGGAGGGAGGAAAACGAAGCTGCTCAAACTGCAAAAACTTCTCACACAAACGCCAGCGAGCAAAAAAAAAAAACCCACCTGTCTATTTTACATAAACTCCACTTTGTGCGCTGGGGAGAGAGAAACTAACCGCGTTTGCCGGCTGAAATGAACGCCGGGGGGATTAAAAGCCGCCGGAAACCCGCTGGAGTGAAGGACGGCTGCGAGGGTGTCGGCTTCGCCCGCTCGTATTAACTCGTTGCCACCAACAATCCGAGATTCGCACCCACTTTTCGCGGCGACGGTCCCGCTGCGCGGAGTCGAGAGAGGAGCTGCGAGTCGCACCTCCTGCCCGAGGAGTCGGCCGCCGATCCTCCGAGCGCCGCGCCTCCTGCGCCGGCTCCTTCAAAGCCCTCGTTATGGGTAATAGTACATAAAAGACTCGCGTCTCCTTGGGGAGACCGACAGAAACCGGGCGCCGTTCGCCTTGATTTTTGAAGGACGTCTCGTCTCCGAGCCCCCCCCCCACCCCACCCCCCGCCCCTGTCTGTGATGACTGCAAACGCTCCTGATTGTAAACATAGTCAGGCAGCCGGTCGGAGGAGCGACCTCTGACGGTAAAACCAGCCCCGGCCTTCAGATCGAGACGGCTGCCGGCTCCTTTTGGGACGAACGTGTTCAAACACGAACCTCGGACTGACAACGCGGTAACTGGGAATACTTGTTTCAGAGGCAACTGCAGGGAAATCGGAGGTAGATTGCACAGGTCAAAGAGGAGCGATTAGCACAGTGCACTGTAGTAGATGTTATACAACAGCGAAGGATCGGGGGGGGGGTTACAGCTGAATTTGAAGGCAACAGAGAGAGACAGAAACGGGGGCAGCCACGGCCATCTTTATTAACTATTTAGACGACTTTATTAATTCTTTCTCATCATATTTCCTCTTGCGAGACATCATTTTAATACTGTCACCATCTCAGTGTTCCATTCAGGGTGTATTTAAACTGATAACATACATTTTCTCGTATAAATTGCTTTTAAAGTCATATATCGACTTTACACAACACTCAAAACCAATCATAATCGAGGAGGACAAACACAGTGTCCAATCACGGTTCAGTCCCCCCACGGGAGCTCCGCCCTCGGGCCACCAGCCCCGCATCGGGCTCGTCCTCGCCTTCGCCGGCGCCGCAGCTCCAGAAAAGAGGGAGAGCGACGTCGCGTTGGACATAAAAGCTTTTTTGTCGCCGTCTGACAGCTCGCCGAGCCTCCGCGCTTCAAGCGCGCGCGTCAGGAACAAAGGCGGCGAGCGCCTGGGCTGCAAGGACACTTGACTGCTCTGTGCCGCGTGGCGAGATGTGCTGATTAAGAGCACTCATCAGGGAAGGGACTGAAATGGCTCTGGAAGGACATACATCAACAGTAAATCACAGCGCACAGACAGAAAATTACAGTCTGCCAAATGTAGCAGACAGACAGCGGATCGGCGGCTGGCTTGAGTGTTTACTGGAGATGACGAACTGAGGCGGACTGGAGGAAGGGGGGGGGGGGGGGGGGGTAAGGCCGCGTTTGCAGCTCGCGAGCAGCAGATTGAGCAGACTGTCCGAGTCTACGAAGGACACCGTCAGGCGTCTGGCCAGACGTTGCCTGGAGGTGGCGCTGTGCCGGAACGCCGAGCGAAAGAAGACGACGATGCCAAAAAAAAAACTTCCGAGAATCAAGTTTTCATTGTTTCAGCGACTTTCTCTTTGCCCGCGTTCAGGAGCTCCAACTCACGCCGCGTCGTCTGGCGCCGCCCGTCTTTAGGCGCTCCTCATTATTGCCCGCTCTAATTAACGAGCATAACTTCCCCCAGCGCCGTGGAAACCGCCACGCTTCAAAAACAGGCCAGCTTCACGCTTCGCTGACCAAAGTTTTATGATTCAATCTTCTTCATTTGGCACTTTTTTGGAAGCTCCCGCTCAGCCGCTGCCGCAAATAATACGGCGAGTCATAATTTCTATTAATCGTCTCTAATTTACATGCGTTTGTTGGCCCGCTCCCACCAGCCAGCTGGCACGAGCTGCTGCCACCGCCGCCACCGCCGCCGCTGCTGCTCCGGTAACTTTTAAGCAGCTTTACTCGGTAAGTAGTTTAAACTTGTTATTGTGCAGGACCAAACTTTGTGATCTGTGGAAACATTTGACAGATTAAAGAAGTTTTATTTGGGGATGTTTGGGAACCGATGCGTCTGTTTTTGTTTATCCTGAGTGAGGAGATTGGAGCGGCGAGAGAGTGTGCAAGACAGAGATAACAATTAAGGTGAACGCTTTAATGCCTCAGCATGGTTATTGTATTCACCAACATCAATAACAATAATTTAATCCACAAAGAGACAGCTCATTAGGATTGTGTCAACACTTCCCCGTGAAACGTCTCCATCCTGACAGGAACGACTTTGATTTGCTTTGCCAATAATAAATTTAAATACATTAAAACGCAGAGAAACTACGCAGAGGAAAAGATAAAAAAAAAAAACTCCCTCCCCGTGTCCCCTCCTGACTCCGTCGTCTTCCTGGTTCACTGTAAATCCACCCAACCAGACACTTCTAGAAACGCCGGCCAGGCCGACTGCCAGCCATCAATGTCGCCTGCCAATGTTGACACAACGGCTGCCATCATACCGTAGATTGCGACGGCTGGAGAGATAAAGCCAGCGAGCGACTGCGTCCCATATTTCAGTTTCAATTTCAAAACGCTCGCCGAAATCTTCCGTCTCCGGGAGTTCGGAGCTGCCGGAGGAGGCCAATCGTTACTCGATCATAACTTTGCTTCACAGTTTGCTGGAGCTGCATGATTAAGTAAACAGGCCGCGTTGTTGTCCTGCTGCTTTAGATTCCTCCACCCCAAAAACAGAGCTCCTTCTCTTCCCTCTAATTCACACCAGGCGCAAACAGGCGGCTTGCTTTTTTTTTTTCTCCCTCCAACACGTGGACAGTTTCTACCAGCAGTGGAACTTGGCTGTTTTTGATCAGTTTTGGTTTCATTCTCGCGCTTTCATGACCGATTTCTGGCCTGTTCACAGCAGGTATGTCGTAATGTTGAACAAACAAGGTGAAATATCAGCAGTTATCAGGTCTAAAATACACTGGAACAACGAAGCCATTTACCTCCTGAGTTATTATTAACCTTTGTCGATATGATGCCACATTTATTACTGTGCTTTTTTATGTTTCGACTATTTTTAGGAAAACATACAAACGATCTGAGCAGTACAGCAACGTTTCTACTCATTATTTGCAGTAAAGCTAATAAAAAAAAAAGCTATCGGTAAGTAAAAAGAACTCATTTAGAATGACAGCAAACTTTAACTCAAGACAGTCGATGCTGAACTTTGTACACAAACACACTTGACCTTTACTTTTGTGGTCCATATTTTGCTTTTCCTTCGTCATCTCGGTCCCTTCCACCATCGTGAAACTCTCTCCAAACGCTCTTTGCATTATTACTGTCTCACTTCTAAAACAGAGTGGCAGAATTCAAGAACTCTCTTGCACCAAAATCTCAATTACTGCCGTCCAAAAGCCCCAAAGACAAAGAAGATATCTTCTTCGAACCGAGTAATAATAAAGATAATTCAAAAGTCTCCTTGGAAACAAAGCTAACTGCTAATTGCTAAAGCAATCTGTACCACGTGACGACAAGTTAGCTTCGAAAACAAACTTACTAACAGTAAACAAAAAAACACTTCTGGAGTCAAAGGTGTCGGGCCAATAACGCTTATGCAAATGTGCTCAAGTTTACTGATCTAAATGTAAATCAGTTCGCGTGCCATAAGCCTCATTTACATCCAGATAAGTGGCCTTTAATTTCCTTGAGAGAAAATCCTCATTTTCACATAAAGCCATCGATCGGGCCATGTACGATTGCCGAGGAGATCAATAACAGCAGAGACGGCGCCATAAATCAGACGGGCAGATGTATGAGCTGACGTGAGCTCACGGCGGACACTCCGGTTTGAGTGCAGCTGTTTGACAAGTCAGGGAAAAAAAAACTGAGCTGAAAACCAAAAGACAAGGTCAAGGTTTGCTTCGGAAGCAGGTTTTTTTTTTGACACCAATGTTTGATATGGTTTGCATTCGCACGGCCCGGAAAAGGTCATGCGGGGAATGAAGCGCGCAGCTTCATCTTATACAAGCCCACAGAGATATTTTTGAAGAATTCAGACAAAAAGAAGCAAAAGTACAACCAAAAAAATGAAGCCTGGTGCTGTTAAAGAAGGTCAAACAGGTCTGGGGTGAATGTGACCTCATTAGGAAAGTGAGCAACACTTTATCGCTGCAGTATGCAATGAAATATGCAACATTTACGACTTTTTTGCTGAACCTGTAGATAGAATCGAAGAACATAACTTCATCTAAGTATGGATAAAACTATTTTGTGTAGATGTATGGGGGGATAGCGACATGTCAGAGCCCCCCTAAAATAGCCCGAAGCTATCTAAAGGAGCTCCTGAACAATGCGCTCTGTTAACAGCTGTGGAGCTCCCAAAAACAGAGCAGGACTAAGCTGCGAAGGGTTCAAGCTGAATGTCAGAGCATCTCTGAATCACACCCCAGCGAAAGAGCCGCTTTAGCCTTCGTAATAACACCGGGGCAGCCGCAGGAGAGTGTGTGTCAGCGTGTGTCTGGGTGTGTGTGTGTGTGTGTGTGTGTGTGGCGCCTGTGGGTGGGGTGGAGACCTCACAGAGGATGGAGAAGTTCTCCTGCGCGCAGGAGATGAGCTGGGGGGAAAAAAGTGGCTGGTCCTCTCACAGACGGGCTGTCCGCACGCTAGCTCAGCGGCGGCACAACTTAAGTTTGTCAGTTTCATTCAGAAACAACAACCGCGGTCATGGCTTCCCCTCCGGCGGCCACCGCATCACCGCCGCCTCTCCGGCCGGGCGGCGAGCACCGATAACACCGGGAAGGAGCTTGACAGGGGACCGAGGCAGCTAGCTAAGAAGCCAGCCGAGCTGCTTTACACTAAGCAGCTGTAACGTTAGCATACAAGCTAAAGGAGGAGGGAGGAGGGGGGGGGCATTCCGGAGTCCGGGGAGCTTTGAAGTTCCAACGGGTCTTTTCCCCGGCTGCCCCTCGCTCGCACACCGAAAGACTGCGGCTTCCCCCGACGGACACAACCCCCAAAGTGCCCCGCGAGTGTCCGCCGGAGCTGTGACGCTGGAAGGAGCGCAGCCCCGGCGGGCTTCGGGAGTCGCTTCGCTGATGAGAAACTCATCTGAGGACGGATCAGATCAGCTAGCGCCGCCGATGAGTGTCTGGGACTGGACGTAACGATAGCAACCTTACCTGCACGGTGAGAGGAGCCGCCCCAAGCCGGAGTTTGTTCGCAGACGGCCGGGAGTGGTTGCTGTCGGTCGGTCGGGGCAGTTGAAAACACTCCGGGTGGACCTGAGGCTGGATAACGATGGAGGCGAGCGGACGACTTGACCGCATTCCTCGGAGCCACAACAGCGACTGAACGTAAACCAGCGTCTGCCTCTCACTGGGAAGACTTCTCAGTATCGCGAGAAAGCGCGAGAACTCCAAGGAGGCAGTGGACCAATCAGAGGAGCCGGCTGGAGCCAAGGGTTTGTTTATGATCGCCCTTCGAGGTGAAAATAAAATAAAATAAAATAAAATAAAATAAAATAAAATAAAATAAAATAAAATAAAATAAAATAAAATAAAA
>JASSRZ010010005.1:0-17871 GCA_032164315.1 Malacoctenus gilli | reverse complement strand
GATCTGACCTTGCAAATTAGTTGGGTCTTTATTTTGAGAAACTCTGATTCATTTGGCTTTTTCTAAAGTTGTAGGATTAAAACAGAAAACTGACAAAGAGGTGGTTTGAATTTTTTAATACTAACGATACTTATAAGCTTTACTGTAATCACTTAAATTCTAAATGACTATTTACAAAAAACCCCAAAAAATCTCTCATTGTTTTTTTAAGTACTGCTGTAAAAAGAATTAACCTCAGTTTGTTAATAGCTCAGAATAATTACAACTTTATTGAAAATTACACCACCCCACAAAAAAACTCTCAAGTAATAATCACATTTAACACTTATAAGCGCTTTAAGTACAAAACAATTACAATGTATTGGATCTTACAAGGGTTAAAAGAAAAAGGAATCAGTGTAAATTCAATGTTCAAACTTTGATCACGAGATGTATAGGGATGGACGAGAACTGATCCAGAATGTTTTTTTTTTTTCCTATTGTAGCACAAATCATCACACCACCAACTCAAACCAGTTGAAAACTTTCCAAACTCACCGCTGGCAATCACGTCGTTCACGTTCTTGCCCTGGAGCTCAGTGATCACCTGTTTGGAGGCAAATCAAAGTAAGTTGGAGGTGAAATGATGGGTGGCGTCCAGCAGATCTCGGGCCATCACAAGAATAACACCGGCCTAGACGGCCGGGTCAGTACCTTGTCCAGGCGTGTGTCATCAGCCTCAATGCCAACACTCTCCAGGATCTTCTTGATGTCCTTGGCCTCGGGGTTTTCATTGCCTCCCAGGGCAGCGAGCAGGTATGCAGCAACGTAACGCATCCTAAAACCCCCCAAAATGAACAAAAACTGTGAGACTGCCATTAATCGATCTCATCAACACGTCTTATTTCAAACCGAGAAGTTTTAGACTGCCTAAGTTTATTTCACTCATACAGCGAGTCTTTTCAGTAAAGTTGTTTCAAATTCAGAATGTTTTTTTATGTTACGATGGCGGCACTTTAAAGTTCACAAGTAAGCAAACAGTTTCTACACTTCATGACAAGATGAAGTTTGGAGGGAATTTCAATCGGTGATGGCAGGACTGTTCCCCAATCGCAAAGTTTCAGCAGTCGAAGAACACTACGTAAATCTAGATGTGCAATTTACGAGCCTGACAACTATTACTACAGTTGTTAACGGCGGGGAAAATACAGCCCGCTCCCGAGTGTGCGCCCGTGAGGTAGCGTGTTCTTTGCTCCCGCTAGCTAGTTTTAGCCTCCGCGAAAACGACTGTCAAACGGGATTATATAAGATACGTCGTCTTTTCAACTTTTCCCGAGGATGGGGTGTTGATTGTAGTTGCATTTATTTGGTAAGTATTGCCGCTTTGTGGGTGATTTAAACGTCTTTAACGTCTAAAAAAAGGGCACTCACTTGAGGCAGACGGAGGAACGCGTGTTCACTTCGTGGTTAGCACGGACAGAAAGGAAGTAGCGTCATGGGGGGCGGGCGGAAGGGAACTTTCTTCTTCTGTAGCAACAAAGACAACTGACGTCCAAACGCACCCTGCTGCTCCGGAGGGGCTTTGCAGGACGTATCTCGTTATTTGTTACCGTTGTTTGATATTTTTATCCTCCAAACAGGATGGACCTCAACCCAACCCTGAAAATTAAAGGCTACAAGGTCACTGCCCCTTCAAAAACGTCCCAGAGAAACAAATCAAACAATTTACTATTGCCTGTTGGAACAATTATGTTAAAGTCTCCTTTTATGCCGCAACACGTTTGACCAAAACGTCACTTCAGCCTCACACTTTATGGCTTTTGAAACTGTGTGATCCCCCAATACTCTTTGGCAGAACAGAAAGCGAAGGGTCATCATACACTGGATGTACAGCGTACTGAACAATAGGGGGCGCTAAGTGATCATAACAAGGACCGCATTTAAAAAGGATACTCTTATTTTTTTTTTATTTCCTTTTTACTGGAAGAGACGCGAACACATCCAAATATACTTGTCACTAGATCGTAAAAATAAATGATGATGTGAATTATTGAGTCTCGCCCCGTCCTGCTGTTGTTGAAGCTGACTGGTTTGCTTTATTTGTGCAATTTTATAACAAATACATCATCCTTAAAGCATCGATGCTGCGCTCACACAAACTATTTATGAAGAAAAAAGGTGAGTTAGCTTCAGGTTGCAGCTTCAGTATGAAGGCCAGTGCGTCCTCAGCAACCTCATCCTGCTTTAAGGCCTCAGGTATTTTTTTTGGGGGGGGGCAATAAATTTGTCAAAATATGTGTCAGTATTTCAGCTTTAAGTTCAAGTGGTTGTGTGTACTCATACAGGCAAGGCTGCTTCACTGCCAAGTCCAAGAAATCCAGATCTAAAGGTGTTTTTGGTGTTGAACAGTATTTGGGTTTTTTTCTTGTTTATTGACATCAAACAAACCTTCTTGATTCATAGTGATGATTTAAAAAAGTTTGTAGCTGAGTTAACTTTAAGGCATATTTTATCAATTGCCCGCCTTTTTCAGGTCTTTTTTTTTTTTAAGTAACAGTTTGCATCAACACGAGGCTCAAAAAAGTGAATGAGTACAATAGTCAAGCACAGAAAGAATGTCTCTAACTGAACAGTCAAACGGTCACATTCAGCAACAGGGATGCATCTGAATTAGGCTGCTTTCCTCGCCTTCTGCATATTATTAGAGCACCTTATCAGCCGGAACCTTGTCCCACAACAAAATCCTCTGGCTTTCACATATGTCCCATGGCTTCTTCTGTGGTCAGATTTGGGACTTTTCTTGTGGTGCAGCTGCAGTTCATTTGATTCTCCTTAACGGCAGCATCCTCTGATCCTACAAGTTAGTTGTTGGTTTTCTTTTCTTGAACCATGCAAACGTGTGTGCTGCACCAACTACACCAACATGAATCAATGTCTTGTTCCTCGTCTGTAGCTGCTGCTCGCTTGGCTCCTGATCCAGTTTTGGCCTCCTGCTTCTTCCTCGGCTCCTGCTGCTGCTGCTGCGTTTGCTCCTGGGTCTGATTGATTTCGCTTGCCAGAGAAGACGAAGTGAAGCATCCACACATGAGAGAGTCTGCAGCGGATGGCGTCAACACCATGAGAAACCAGCAGCTGTGCTGTGGTCTCAAGCTGGAGTGTGAACGAGCAGCTCTAATGAATCGCTGTCACGTGCGCCGCTCGGTTCCAGGCAAACAGCCCCGGTTGACCGCCGCGCTTCCGATACGCAGCTCCCCTCGAGCCTCTGCGTGCACGTATGGATGCATACAAAGCTCACTTCAAACACAGGGAGGGGCGCTTTCAATTTGGTGCTGTACTTTTAATTCTGCTCTTTCACATTACACTTTGATTAAAAATGTAACAGTGTTTCATTAAATATTGAGATTTGATTGTTGAAATTCATTCCACATTGAGGACACAAGTTAACTAAAGGGAAGAGAGTGAAGTCAACTTCATGTTCCAACCAGTCAAACGAAAATGCACTAACTCTTCAGGCCTCAAGTGTCTTCGGGTTTTACATCTTTTTTTGGGGGGGGGGGGGGTCTGGTTCACATCCAAACTGCCCTTTTAAAGATGGATCAGGGCGCCAGGACATCATGTCGTTACAGCAGCTGCTCATTTGGGGCACTGTTGCCCCAAACACCGAGGAGGCAAAAAGCACAGGGAAGAAGAAACCCCCGCTTATCAGTTGGCTGCGAGTGAGCAAGGAGAAATGAAGATTGGTCCACTTGCCATTCACATCATAAACAAAACAATGAGGTTCACTCGCATGTTTTTCATGAGTTTGTTCCACACCCGAGTTCAAATGTGCTTTCACACACACTCAAAGGCGAGATACTCTTGAACTCAACCCTGGTGTAAATGTACTCACTGAAACAAAGACAAATCTCTTGAATAAACAGTAAAAACATGAACTGTTGTTCATACTTGTTGAAGAACTATTTGGTCACAGTTAAGCCCTCTAGTGGTGAGGTATGAAACTTCTGCCACCCTGGAGATGACCAGTTGTTGATCCCTGATACAGAGTCAGTGTCACTTCCTGTCTGCCTGACCCTGCTTTTGCCCCGCGACGGCTATTTTGGACTGAAAAATCGTAGGAACTGTGTCTCGGGTTATCTCCGAGGCGCCGCGACGCTTCAATCGAAGTTTCCATCCGTCCAGTCTTTCAATTACCGAGTCCAGACGGTAAAAGAAAGGGCACCGTGGTGAAAAACAATATCGGTGTGGATGCTGCGGATGACGTCAACAGGAGAGTGTGTCAGATATGTCCGAAGATTGTTTAAACAGATCAGCGGGAGAGTTTACTCCTGGGTCACTCACGACAACAATTTTTCATTTCCGCAAAGTATAGCTTTGGGTTGCGTGTGTGTGTGTGTGTGTGTGAGAGATGGAGAGAGGGAGACATGTGTCAGACATGACTGTTGTTTGGAAAACTGGAGACTGTATTAAATGGGAACAGACACATCATAAATGTTTGGCGCAGTGTCTGCATTCAACCGCAAGAGATGCACTTCTAATCATATTCTTACCTTCGAACAGCACAAGTGGTTTTTATTAGCGGTAAACGCCACGAATATGGCAGTGTGAGAGCGGTTTCTCTCCTTGCTATCTGTTTAACTGCTTTCAGGTCCATGGCTCCTGACCAGACTCCATGCTGGCTCTTCTGTCAGAGGCGGTCATTAAGCCTGAAGCTGGGAAAGTTGGCATCGTTCGTATTTACTGGCCATCACACTGTCAAAAGTCCTAAAAAGTACCCCGCTGCATGGATTCAATTAATTCAATTACCCCACCACTTTGCTTTCAGAACCAAACTTTACACTTTGAAACTACAAACATTTTCATGCGTTTTGATGTTTCAAAGGGCTTTATGACGTGAAACGAACATGTTTTGTGAAGGTGCGCACGTGTACAATCGTGTTCGCACGTTGCGAGTGAAGCACAGAGCAGCGGGGTCCTGTGCCTCAAAAGGGGTCGGCAATGGTGCCGGGTGATCACTGGACAAGCTGCGGACCCCCTCTGATCACTGATTAGCGAGAACATTGCAGCGAAGCCAAGACTGGAAGACTGATCCGCTCTCGGCAACGCACAAAAGCAAAAGCCTTCAAAGCAAAATAGTTTATCAGGTCAGCTTGAGATTATAAAAACACAAACTGTTGGTTGTTTTTGCTTTTCCATGTTTCTGACGAGAAAAGTGTGTGAAAGAGGCTCAAGAAAAACGACTGAGAGTCATAAATGTAAGCACAGTTTAATGAATTTCAAATCCAACTATTAGTATGTTCTACGTCACAACATTTTACATTCCACATCATGAAACACAGTAAATTAGATAACAAACCAGATAACACAAAATAACACAACACAGTCTTTACAGGCATTAATCTTAAATATTACGGACTAAAACATTTCCAAACGTTATCAAAATTCCCACAAATGTTGCAAGTTTGGTCTTGGACTTAGAAAGAAAAGAACTCAGTTCGGACCTCCGAAAAGACGCAGCCGTTGGAGGACGGCCGATTCCGCTCAGTGCAGCTTTTCGGAGAGGCCGAGCTCGTATGGCCCTGGTACACAGTGAAAATGGAAGTACCAATCGTTCCCGGTATTGTTTTTTAGGAAAATCACTTATAAAAATTGAGAAAAATATCAAAAGAAAACGATTATAAAAAATACTCTATTGACCATTCCAATATACAGACAAGAAAAACGGGTAGAAAGTTGAAGCGTTCACGTCACAAAAAGTTGGAAACCAAGTCAAGACGATGGTCAGTGACATTCAGTGGAGAGTGTGACTGTGCAATTATTAGTACCAAGTCTCGTTACGTTGTTATTTTCCTGATTCACTGTACATGTTTGTGTGTCTGCGCGAGAAGTGATAGCTGTGTGAGAAGCTCGATCGCTAATGTTGGAGAAAACACAAATAAGGGACAAACTTTACAGTATATTAAGACTTTTATATACATCCTGGCTCCTCTGCTGAAAGTCAAAAGATCGCCTTTAGTTTGGTCTATTACTAACCACGCTTTCACTTAAGCTTACAGAGTAATGCGCTACTTTAAACCTCTCGGTATAGCTTTTTTTTTAGGTGTCATACAGTGGACTAACATTTAGCAGATGTGAGCAAACTGTGATGTAGTTTAGTTAGGTTGCAGTGATAATTAATGTACAGTAACAAAGGGGTGGTTTAGTTGACAAATACGTTAATAAGCACTTAGTCCAGCTCACAACTACATCACAGCCTGTTGAATGCTGCCTTCAAATGCGTAATAAGGAGCCGTAAATCAAAGTATTGACGCCTCGTTCTTCTCCGAGCACGAGCTTTAATTCGATAGCAAGGTTGATGTAAGTTTTTTCACTGCAACGTCTCGACCGCGGTCAGTATGAGAGGTGTTAAAGTAGCAGACTTGTCCAATGTGAGATCATAACGTTGTGTATCTTTCATGTCGGTAAGTGCAGTGGTTCCAAAATGGTACCGTTACATTAACAGAGTCACTGATAGGAACATTCTGTGGTATAATTGGAGCTACTTTGCACCGATACACGTTTTGTTTTCCTCCTTGTTTTGACATGTCCTTGCATAGATAATTGATTTGCATTCACTTTTTGCAGCACTGTATGTGTGTGTGTTTTATTTTATGCTTTGTCCAACAATCTAGGCTTCTTTGAGTTGTGATGCAACACAGAGCGCTACAACCAAGCGATGTGCATGTTGCGTTACGTTTATCTCGTGCGGTATTTAAAGCGATACGTGAGAAGCATACGATTCAACGCGAACGACACCTTCCACTGATGGGGCTGAGGAGGAACCTGCGGATACACCTGACATTCAAAGACACGGCTGAGTCTCGGGTGAATATTGGGCAGAGGAGAGAAAAAGGACCTAGATTTGACTCGACTGAGATTCTTGCTCCAATTACAATCAGACACTTGTGTCAATCGCCGAGCTGACGGGATCCCTGGTTTACGCCGACAACAACGCGTTTCGTGTTTGATGATGCATTTCAGTGGACTTCGGAATCCAGTTTTAAGGGCGAATGGTCTAAATAAAGCCTTCTCAATAGAAAGGATCAATGACCGAAAGCACCCAAGTGCACTTTTGATTACAAATCCCCCAAATATGACAGACTTCAATCATCGATCTATTTACAGTTTGCTGGAACAGATGACGCAAGCGGCAGCCGCCCTGACTGAACCTTTTTTTTTAAGAGGCGGTGAATAAAGTCACAAAAACACCAAATGAAAACAACAACGGCTGCAGAGCGACGACGTCACAAAAGCAGCTGCAGAGGAGAAACGGAAACTCTGTGACCCATTTTAGGATGCCCTGATTCCCAAAAAAACCTCCGTACAGATGTTTGAATCAGCGTTGTATTCGTCATGGCAACACAGGCCAAACATAGGCGGACGATCAATGAAATGTCAGCCTGATATGACAATACGAACAACTCCCAGTTGGACAAAATGTCTTTCGCTGCAAAGAGCTCACCAAAACAGAGACAACAGAGATGACGACGCTCAGAGAGACTGAAGGCGAAGTGCCGTTACATAGGTGTGTTTATGTCACTTTATCCACCATCTGGTTTGACATTTGCAGTCATCGCTATGTTCACTACATTCCTGTCTCCACTTTACAACATGTTGATCCTGAGACTGGCGATCATATGGCTTACTCAGCAAAAGCCTCGTTCCAATTGCGCTCAACAACGAAAACAATAACGTTTGGAGACAAATCTATAAAACTGGATTTGATTTGCTGATTAGGTTCTGCTGTGAAACGCAACATCCGGAAACAAAGTCACCTTGATTTTAGTTTTTACCACCTCTGAAGCATCGATGTGTAGGACTTAGTGGCATCTAAGCAGGTGAACACTTCCTACATCCTTGAGTGAGTGTCTGATGGTAAAGAGAACCTCAGGTGGCCGCGAAAGTCGTGAAAAACAGGTGCTTTTGACAAAAAAGACACCGAAGAAAAGGGGGCGCAATATTGTGGGCTCTGCGGCTGCCTATAGATTTCGAGGAAATAGTCGCAAACATAACCGACTTTTAGTTTCAGCTAAATCGAACAATAAATCTGAACAAATATTTGAATATTCTAGTAACTCTATTCCTGAGATTAGACGACCTTAAATCCTACGCAGTGGTCTTTTAAATACTAGTTTATGTGGCTTATAATAAACATATAATCTCGCTTACAACCATGTTGGATTAACATGCTGCAGGTGGCTTCTAATAAACGTTATATGCTTTTCAATTCAGGAAATATTTTGCAAGATTATTCAGTCACAACATTGGAAGTTGTTCTCGTGATATGAACGGCATCAATATGAGAGCTGAACATGCAAACGTTTTAGCACTAAATACTAAAAATGGTACAAGTGTGGTGCATGTAGATGAGAGAGCCTTTGTGTACAGCATAGGGAAGTGAAACCCTTTTGGTAGACCAGAACAAATCAACTGCTCGGCAGTATCCAGTCGATTCGTGTTCATTATCATTCAGAATATTTCAACATGATGTGCAGCTTGTATATCACATAAAGAGTACCAATAAAATGTTGACTTTGTGGTGCAAAAAACAGATTATAACAGGATGTAGGTAGATGTAATAATCTATTAACACACAAGTGAGAAATTTATTGCTGTAAATTATTGAGATGGTTTACTTTTGCTCTTTTCAAAAAACTAAAATCGTAAATAGTAAATAGTTTCAGTGCGTGTCTCCGAAGCCCCCGTGTTGCGTTTTGTCTTGAATCAAACAAAAAAATCCTTTCTGAAAAGTTCAACTGGAGACTTAGCTCTTCTTGTCCGATAACTGAGGAACTAAATGTCAGAAAAGGATGGAAATGAACTTTAGAGCTACAGATCCACAGCATGATGCTCTCACCACCGTGTGAACTCTTGGTGAGTATGGAGAAGCAAATACAGTACGTGCATTCGTAGCATCTGCTGCTAAAGTCAAAAAAGAGTGAGGTGACATTTCATGATCAGGTGGCGTCAAAGTGGGCAACAAAATGAATTTCTGGAGTTGCACTGTTCGGCAAATTATCATTAACAAGCTTTTTCTCCACAGAAATGACAAAAAAAAAAAGTGGTTTTGAACTGCAAATTATGACAAAGGGTACATTCCTGATTTAAGTGAAAATGCGCGATCTCATCTCTCGTCAGGCCGACAGAGGAGTTTACACGCGTGAAGGTTTTATTGTTTTGATAACAGTAAAAATCTGGAGTCTTTGTCGTGGCAGCAATTTAGTTCACGAGCTGCCGAGACCCCATTACATCACTTACAATAGCGGCCGGGCCTTTTATAGCTGAATGTGGCCTTAGAAAAAAAACATGGAGGGAAAACCCGGAGAAAAAGCCTTAAATATAATCCATCACTTTTGTTTTGAAGTGACCTCGCAGTAGTTAAAGAACAGAAGCTGTCAACAACTCCGCCAAAGCTGCTCGACTTCAGACATGCCTGCAGCGAAATTCAAAGTTGAAAGGGGCTCTAAATATGATCATCATGTATTCATATTCACTGAAATGATCTTTGAGACAAGCAGATTCAAAGTGTCTATTAATTCCTGCTACAAGCCTTCAGAAAGCAGGACTGCGGAAAAAGAAAATGGTGAACACAGCACATCAGATAAATGTGTTTGCCCTGAGGCACTTGGTAGTGGCTGTGATAAAACAATTAAAAACACTACCTGTCCAGTCAAAGAGTTGTAAAGTTTATCTCAAAAGTACTCAAAATTGCATTCAAATTGCCGCTTGAAAAATAATGCACACGGTGTGACACATGCTGACAATCACAATTAGTCTAGCGTTCGTCTAGAGCTGTGGTGTCCAGTACAGTAACCATGATAAATATCTTTAAAAAAGAAGAAGAGATGCTACAGAAAAAGGGTTGAAGCACAACATGCTAAATGTGTGAGACAAAACTCAAACTGAACTTGTGTGCAGGGACATAAGAAAGAGAGCCGAACAGATGGCCAGAAGGCTAGAGGAGGAGAGAGACATGGGAGCTGGGCATCAACACCGAAGGAAACCCTACTGAGGATAGTTGTTCTGTTGCCGGCGCTTCGCCGACCTCATTTTCTCAAAGCGTGACTCCATTTCCTCGAGGACTTTGGGGGTGTACCTCACGACCAGCTTCACGGTGCCCTGAGCCGCTTTCAGGAGCTCCACAGCTTTCTCGTGGTGCTCACCTTCAACGCTCTGACAAGAAAAAAAACAAAAACAAATAACAAAACACGCAATAAAGTTCTGTAAGATTTTGGCAGAAAAAGACGTTCAGCGTACACTTTTTATACATCAATCCGCACGGCATTTACGGCACTGTAGGTGACTGTTAAGCGCGGGATCAACGGGATATGTGGTAATCTTTGGGGTAAACAATGACCTCAGGATTTTATAGGTAGCTGGAGCAAACACGGTTCCAACATAAGCTTCGGCAGCCTGGTTCAGCTTACCGTCTAACGGGGTTGTAATTTGGAAATTTTTATGAGAGTCAAAAGGATGATTGTTTTTTCCTGGTGTTGGAATTTAAAGCCACCCAAGCATAGAAAGCAACAGTCTCGACTGATGAACGTTCACGTGTAAAAGTCTTAAAGACGCCCTGTGGAGTTTGATTTTAATGTACATTTACATTCACTGGTTTTGACTAGAACCAACTGCGTGAATCCTGAAGGCCTAATAAATGTGCCGAATGCATTTCTGGAGATATATCTGCTCTCCTGAGAGGGAACTCGTTTAACGTGACATTTTGCTCTCTCTGCTAAGGAGGCAAAGGTGAGCTTGCGAGAGAAAATTCACCCCACGACCGTTGAGTGCATGTGAGGATGTTGGAACTGATGGTCCAAACAGCAAAGTGAGCGCTCACATCTGACTCTGACAATGAATTGTAATGTACGCTGCATCTGTGCTCAGTTTTTCCTCCACTCATCACTTAAGTATGTCAGTCTCATCATTTTTATTGGCAGCTAAATCACTGATGTGTGCATAAACTAATACAACTATTGCTGTGAACGCAGTAAAGATCACTTACTAAAAAATAGGACAACTGCTGCATTAAAGAAATCAATGAAGATACACTTTTCTGCTAATAGTCTCTCTTCAGTGTATTGAATTTAAAAAGAAGAGAGATGAAAATATTGAGGAATATAAACAAAAGAACGAAAATTTCAGCCAAGCTTAAAAGTTCATGCCCTTTTTTTGGTCACTGTCCCTTTAAGACCCTTCAAACACAGGTTTCATCCAGTTCTGGTGGTTTTTCATCCTGTCATGTGAGCACATCTTATTTAAGATCTACCTACAGATTTCCAATGTTGTTCAAATCAGGCAAACGTGACGTGATCCGCCTGCAGTTCTTGAAGATGTTCATGATGGATTTCGAGGCCTGCTTTTAATAAACAGCATCGCCGTGTCTGGTGTACAGACTCTGCGACAGCTTTTGATGTTATTACACCACCTGTTGCTGATGCGGACCCCACGGCCCCCTTGTCTCGCCTGATTGATGAGTCATGTCAGCCCGTATGATGAAGACATCACAGATACCAACAATGGTGTCTGGAACGGCTTAGTCAAGCCACATTGGAGTCAAAGCGCCTTACGCCTCCCTCCATCGAACACTTAAAGTTGCTGTAAATCAGATTCAGTCTGAACTTTTGCCAGTGTGCAGCTCAGGCAGCCTCGCCCTGTTCTCTCCCTTTGTGGGACCGATGAAAAGGTGACTGCTGGCTTCATGTTGAGCAATATCTTCCAAGCTACTGCCGAGCAGTCTATTGCTTCCCAACCTCAAGCTGCATTGCCATGTACTGCTCAGTTACAACTTCTATACTTAAAACAGAACCACAAACTTTTGGTTATCATTCAACCAAATTTCCTGGATTTGTAGAACCTCGTAGCTTGAGATTTTAACTCATATTTCTTCCGAAAACAACACACAGTTGTGTGTTACATCCTTGTGAGTCACTCAGGGAGTGGAAATTAAGATTAGTGTTTTTAACTGACAGATACTGTCGTGTTTTTAAAATCAAAACCCAATGAGATTAACAAATTATTGAAAACAAAATACAATAACTCTTCCTTGCAAATCTGTATCGAGATGAAAACACTGAAATGAGAAACTATTTTTTGTTTAAACTGATAAACTTCAATGTGTTGCAGTTATCTGCTCATATTAAACTTAATGGTTTCATCACTTTTCAAAAGACCCCGGGAAGTGTTTACCTGTGTGTTACATCATCCTTCCTGTTACCAACAAACGACGTTTTAGAAACTGAGGAAATAAATTACTGTAGCTCTGGAGGGGCACGTTTTTTAATGTCTCTGTACTTTTGCTTAAAAGTCCTACGTCCCTGCTCTTGTGTTATCTTCATTCGGGGCGACTTTGGAGAAAGCACTTTGGGTACTGCTGAATGCAATAGAAAAGTATTATCTGCGTCGAGCCTGTTCACCATTTGAGATAAGTCTTTGCAAAAAAAGCCTAAATCTAAGACTGAAGAAGGGGGGTTGGATTATCGAGTCCCCCCATCTCTTCAGCATAACAGCAACTAAGTTACGGTTAAACGTACCACCCCATTGACAGAGAGAAGCTGGTCGCCTCTTTTCAGGCCCCCATGTCGGTCGGCGATGCCTCCTGGAATGATCCGTGAGATGTAAATAGGGGAGTTTTGCTCCTTTCCGCCCATTATATTGAAGCCCAGGCCTTCTTCTGTCTTCGGCAATTCCACCACACGTGGGTGTGAGTGTCCCTCACTTGCTGCAAAAGCTGCCACTGTAGCCTTAAAAAAAGTGAACATTGATGTTACGTCTTCTAGTTATTTACTGCACTGAGCACACACTGTGCAGTGTCCACATAAAGCACGTTGAAGGAATAAAACCTCTGAAATTTTGATATGTAAAAAAATACTCTTGTGTGTTACATGATACCTGATACTGAGCTGGACTCTTACCTTGGCTGTGGCGTTGGCTCTGACCTCAGGGCTGCTGTTGATGTCCACAGTTTCATACACATGCTCATAAACCTGAAAAAAATATTGTAAACACAAAGCAGTTCTATAAATGAAAGTTCAGCACCACAAAGGGAACATGAACTAGAGGGAAATATCAGCTGGTCTCACTTCTCTGACAGCGTTACAGAATTCACTCTGTAGGACCCTCTGCAGCGCCTGCAGCTTCTGAGGAGGCACTTCCCCCGTCCTCTGGAGTTTATCGAGCAGCTCGATGGCACGGTTAATATCTGTCACCAAAAAACATGATCATCATCATCAGGGTTTTCACAGGCAGTGTCAAACTGAACACAATCACAGAGGCAACGTCTAAGTGACAGAAATCACTTTGCATCGACACAAAATAAAAAAAAGACACTATTAATAGCAAATGCTCGGAGCCAAAACTTGATGAATATCGAACGTTTTTTTTCTGCTGCTCAAAACTGATTCAAATATCAAGTCAGGGACCATCTCCTGCATCCGTTTGAACAAAAATGTTGCCAATCAAGGTCATTTCCCAGCTGACACATAAACTCAAAAGAACGAAATCTCGTATTCTGCAAATTAAAATGAATAAAGAATGTCTGACTTTGTCAAAACCAATAGAGGAAACTCGGTCCTTTCCATCACCATCAGGAGCACAACTTTCCTTTTCTGCAAGGTAAATCCCAATGCCGAACACCTCATTACCCTCTCAGTTTTAAAGTCTGCCCCCACAGAAAGGATAAGGCAGAGGTTTGCTAAGTGGGAGGCAGACGTCCCCGCTGGGACTCCAAAACTTTGTAAAGTAGGCTCAGTGAATAGTGTAATTGGGGAAACACTTACCATACATAAACAATCACCCAAAAACAAATCACAAAGAAAAACCTGGTTCTGTGTAATTCAAGCAGTTATTGCTTCCCTGGAGTCTAAATGAATAAATGTGCGCTTTTGAGTACTCTTAATAAGTTGACAACTGTTATGCTATGTTGGCACAAATATATCCAGAGTTTGAGGGCTTAGAAAATGTTAGAATTTAGAAATAAAAATCTGCAAACAAACTTCAGAGAGAAGATGAGGAATCAAAACCTGAATGGGAGGCACACAGGCCCAAACCTGACAGACTTCAACGAAACAACAACAACTAAGTAGAACAAATAATTTGAAAATACTCGAAGTTATTGACACGTTTAGAACATTTTATTTATCTTTAGTTGTGATCTCTTGAACACTGCGACAGCAACCGATTCTGATGTATTAGCAAATAGTTACACAGGTAGGGGCCATCTTTTATCAACTTCTGTCAAATGAACGACATTTTGCTAAAGTATCTCTTTCTTGTGCATGGCTATTGTGGGATCCAACTAGAAAAAAAAAACAGTAAATGTTGAAAGATTTCAAATAAAAAGCTGCCACTCTCTCTCTCTTAACGATGACAGATGGTGTTGCATTTATTAAACAAAACCCAAGATTTAAAAATTTGAAAAAAAAAAGCTCGAGTATTTTACCGCGATTATGAAGCTTTGACAAACGAAACGTTTCAATTTAAATGTTACCACTGTCAGAACAAACATGGGGCACAAACCTTGAGTCGAGAACCATGTTAGCTCGTTAGCTAGCGCACAAAGCAGAGGAAAACTGCTCGAAATGTGCGTGTCTATTCGAACATAATGTGACACATAAACTCAACCAGTTACCAGATAATCACAGAAGATCACCAAGACACGATTTTTGGATTAAACACTCAATTATAGCTCAGCGACGACCACTGAGGGGAGTAGGCTAACGCTAGCTAAACTAAGCTAATGTCTCCATATCACAACAAATATTTCTCAGCTACAGCTAGCTAGCTAATTAACTTTACCTCTTTCCAACCGCACAGGCTCCCCAAGCGATGCCATTTTCGAAAGAAGAGGCCGACAAACGGTTTATATTATTGCGTTCGAAAGGGGAGATATGGAAAACTAGTTTTAGTAATCCTGGCTAACGTTGCGTCCGCTTAACCGAGGCGATAAATCAGATTAGCAAAGTTAGCCGGCTAGGCTAGCTGCCAGTGTCACGATGCATTCAGGTCCCCCTCGTAAAGTGGACCTCCGAGTGAAAATAAGTTATTCCTCCAGTCTCACGGTGCTTGGCTGACTGGATCTTGACGATTATTCAAGAACTTTTAAAATTAAACACAATTCAGAAATATATGCAGGTTTTTTGCCATTGTTTCTGTCATCCTGTTTCACATGTGCACGCAGAGCCCTCTGGCCTGATCGTGCTCAAGAATAGAACAGACCTGATGTTTTAAGCTTTATTTATGTGTCTCATGTACATCAAACCACCTTTACCAGGAACACGAACGGATCAGTATAATGAGCACTGCTCCACAGCATGCTTCTTACTCCCAGTGTTTAGGTTCATGTTTTATCTCTGGAGTTGACTCAGTCTGAAAGTTCATTCTGAATCGAACTGAACTTTTAAAGTAGGTGTTTCTGTTCTCCTATGTAGCCTCTCATATGAACAGCGGAGAGGGATCAAGCCCGGCTGCCTTGTTTTTTTGCCTGCTGTAGGTCTGGTTGGCTGAAACTCAGATGAAACCTGCCCGCTGTATTCCCGAAGGTCCCATATCACTTCTTAACTATCAACAGAACCTGCAATCATGTGTGGGGCCAGAGCACTGTCCCAGTAACAGCTCTACATGACCTCTGCAGGCACAGCCCAAAGTGTTGTAACATTTTGTCCTGTGACAAGGTTACCAAGCCAAGCCAGGAGCAGCTTATTTGGCTTTTTGTTGACGCCTTGGCGTAAATGCCTCAGTGCTGCCCCCCACTGGCTGGCCGCAGCACAGCCCGCGAGAGCAGAACTGCTGCTGCACTGCTGTCTGTGGGCTGAAACTTTGGAGTATGATTCACTTCGGACCACACCCCTGTCGCTGATGAAACACAGCTTCCCTTTGACAGCTGATGAAAAAACGTATTTATATAATCGTGTGTGTATAAATAAATGAAAATACCTGCAGTGATATCACTGTTTGGGTTTTAGAAAGCTGATGGGTCAAGCAGCAGTTTTTGTTCTTTTTCTGGATACAGTGGAGCCATTGTTTTCATTTTTGTCTTGTTTTCTTTCTTCAGTTACAACCCTGGCTCCAAGTTATAGCACATTATAGTGCACAATCTATTCCCATGCATGATTTATGATCAGAGGAGACAATATTGGCTGGCCTTTTCTGTAAACATGGGCTTCAGCCTGGCTCAGAGACAACTGCTGATCCCAGAGTCTCTTTATCCATTCCTTTAGTGCGCCTGTGATTGGCTGATGGCAGTTTTCTATTACTTAACCTTTGTCAAACAAAAATAGCTCGCGGCTCCTATTCATTATAAATGGAGCAGATCAGAATACCTTATCTAAAATGCATCCCAGCCCGTTTGATTCTTTGTCCGCGATGCTAAGGATGCGTCAGTGCTCGATTTGACTAAAACATGAAAGTTTAAAGTTTAAAGAAGCAACTATGGAAAATTGCAGTTGTTGCTACTTTCATGCGAGCATGAAAAGGGACCTCATTTTCCTTTGGTGAATATTTAGGATAGTGGAAGACTTGCAATGAAGACTATGCTGTTTTATTCGTTTATTCTTTGCATTTTTCTACTTGAAGCCTACAACAAAAGTAACTCACAGCATCTTCATCTGGACTTTCCGGAGGGTCCCCACACGCACATCTTCATCGCGCGAGAATGAAAATCTGTCTTCGTTCAGCAGCTCCAGAGATGTCACGCCTCGACGTCTTCAGGGTTGCACTTACCTTCAGCTTGATGACAGACAAGTGAAAATGCAGTGGTCCCCAACAGCAGATGAAGTTTGACTCTGCTTTCATGTACACCAGCGCCGTCTCTTTCTTGGTTAAATGTTGAAATGTTTTATGCCTGCATGATTAAAACCGTCGAACACATTTTATTGTTGTTCAACTGCGACCTTAAACTGTGGCGTCTAGACTTGGCAAATAAGGGTTTTCACCATGTAATGGACTGAGTTACGATCTGCCTGGGGGAATATTGATATAAAGCCGCAGCAGACTCTTAACCCAGATGCCAAAACTGTTACAGAGAATGGCTTTCCCTTCTGATCTCAGTGACTGTGCAGCTGCATGAAGTCTTCACTGATTGTTCTTTTGTGGAGGATTTCGCACCGGGGTTAGCGTGAACTCCCAGCAACGAGTTTGGTTGAGATTTTCAATGTAAACAACTGTTTGAGCGGCTGAATCCATCAGCGTCAGACTCAGGCATGCTTCCCCGATCACCCGAGCCCATTCCTGCTAGTTGCCACTTGAATGCGTAGATGCCTTTCTTGCTCGGTTCAAGTTCTTGTAATTGTGAAATGCCACATGCGCAGCTGGAGCAAATGTCTGAACACCTGCGTGTAAACACCCAAGTATCAAAGCACGCAGATTTGTGTTGGAGTAATGTGCTTGGTGGGGAGTAGGAAGCGCTTTTCGGAGGTGTTTTTTTTTTTTTTCTTCCCCCCCCCCCTTCGCCCCTCTTAAAAAAGTTGAAAAACACCGGGAGTTGCAATCTTCCCACCCACACCGCTGTGCCTTGAGCTTCCCCTGCGCTCGACCCCACTCCTTCCTCCGACACGCTGTTCTCCGGCAGCCTGTAAAAGTCCAAACAGCTTCACCGGTATTTAGCCGGCAATTAGTTGTTTGTGAAAAACAACTTTGCACTCTGTTTGCTTCAAAAGGTGTCGGCATGCATGTGTGCGGATGTTGCGGCCTTCCTCCCTGCCTGCATGATAAAGTTTATGCTGCCTGAAAGTGAACTATTAAAATTTTATCGACATTGATTTTGTTTTTCAGTTGCCTATAGTCATTTTTATTTCTTCAAATATTTCAGTTTAATATTGCAAACAACTTCACAACATACAAAATGAATAATATTAACCCAGA
>JASSRZ010009957.1:0-28988 GCA_032164315.1 Malacoctenus gilli | reverse complement strand
AACACAGAACATCTGCCACATCCTGTTTCTCACGGATAGCACTCACACTAACTAACCTATGATGAACTTTTCAGCCTCATTTAAGCAAAGAATAAGTAAAGAATCAGTTATTGCAAATTGTTAAATGACTAATTTCCTTCAACCTGTACATTCATCTTCACTGCTGTGTGTTGCAGGAACTCAGAAGACTTTTCCCTGTGCCACAGCTGATTGTGCCTCCTCCCCATCCACTCTGCTGTGAACCTGGAGTCCTCTGCCACATTAACAAATACCCCCAACCCCTTCCCCCCGGAAAATGAAAAGAAAACCCAATCCAATCCTGGATTATTTGAAGGCAGACAGTGAGCGGCAACAGAAATGCCAGGAGGAGAGCGAGGCCAAGACTGAGTGTTTCCTCATACTTTTTGAGCTCATCAACCATTAAAGTGTTCGGTTTTTGTCATTTCTGCTTCTTTTTTCTAGATGTATGTTGCAGCTGTTTACATCTGTTTTTGGAGAGTGTTCTATTCCTGTAAAGTTTGAATTTTATGTTGTATTAAAATAATTGACTTTTTTCAGACTGAAGAGATTCTTGTTATTATACTAGACTGTCTCACATAACAAGTACCAAAGTTATAAAAACTATGAAAAAAATTACTTGTATATAAAGTATTTAGTTTTGATAGATGATGAAGAAAGAAAAAACTTCTACATATCCATAATTAAAGATGTGTCTGCTGCAGCTTTGTCTTCCTCCTAATTTACAGAATGAAACACTGCTTGGGCATAATGCTGCCCCCAACAGTCTGAAGACGCAATCTTCAACTAAGGGGTGTCCCAATTCTCAGTCGCACAATAGCCCTTAACACTTGGTTTTGAGGGTTGAGATTGAGGGTCATGATTGAGGGTTAAGATTGAAGGTTGAGCTTGAGGGTTAAGGGGAAGAATTGGAATTGGGCCCAGGTTCGGTCATGCAGTGGCACAGATAACACAGTTGTTGTTTTTTTAAACTTTATTTTTACGTTTTTTCAAATGAACAAAGAACATGACAGTTTTACCAATTGACAAGAAAATAGAAAAACAGCCAGACAATTGAAAAGAGGGGGGGAAATAAATAAATACAGTGAAATAAAACAGAATAAAAGAAAAAGAAATCAATATCAGTAATAATAGCTTAAAAAATGAGTAAAAGAAAAATAATGAAGATGAAACAATGTATACAGGAAATAAAGAAAAAAAAAGGGAAAATAATAATTAATTACACATGTATGTCAAATTAGTAAAGCTCACACAGCAAAATAAGCAACAATGTGAACAGCAATGTTCGGGGGGAGTCATGAGCATTATTTATAACTACAATATTATTTGTTTGATTTGCAAAGTACAAAGTGTTTCAGGTCTTGGTTGAGTCATCAACTCTTTGTGTTAAATGTTTCCCACTTTTCCCAGAGCGCCTCATATGTATTCCTCTGCAGTTTAAATTTATAAGTCAAATATTCCACGTGTTGGATGTTCATCACAATGTCTGTCCATTGATGAACAGTGGGTGGGTCCTTACAAAGCCATCGTTTTGTTATGGCCTTTTTGCTTGCTACCATAAAAAGTTTTAAGAGATACCTGTCCTTTTTGGGTAGTTTCAACTCTATGTTCCCCAAGTAAAAAGTCAAACAGGAAAATTCAAAATTATAGCCTAAGATTTTTTTTTAACTATCTTGTGGACATCTTCCCAGAAGGGTTTAACAGCAGGACAGGCCCAGAATATGTGGGTGTGGTCTGCTGTATTATTTCCGCATTCTCTCCAGCAATTGGATGGTTCATTGGGCTGTCTAGATTTTAGTTTTGGGGTAATAAAAAATTGAATCATCAAAAATTGAATCATCAAAATCTTTCCATGTTAGTGAAGCAGTTGTTGTGATGTGAGTATTGATTATGTTCATCCATTCTTCCACTGTTATGGAAATTCCCATCTCTTTTTCCCATTTTTCCTTTACATAGATTGTTGAGTGGCCTCTTAGTTCGTTTATATACCTGTACAATTCTCCAACAATCTTTTTAAAAAGTTTTTTTATAGGCCCTGATAAACATGTGTGTAATATCTGACATATTTGTGGGTAAAAGTCCTTTAATATTCTTGTCAAAATAGTGTCGTAGTTGGAAGTACATATAGAAATCCTGTCGCGCAAGATCATAACTTTCTGACATAGTTTTGAAGTCTGGAAATTCCAGGTTGTTAATCACAGACACAGTGATGTGACTCCTTTTCGTACCCACTGAGTATATCTTCCATCACGGACAGCCAACCGAAAGTCTGGATCGTAGATTGGCCATATTAATATCTGTATTTCATTCTGCATATGAAATTGTTTCACTGCATTGGCCCATAAATCCAAGGAAAATTTAATCCACTGACTCTTGACATCATGTTGTTTGGTAGCCAGTGGGTTTCCAAGCAAACTCTGTAAAGGTATATCTAGCTGTGACAGCTCCATAGCTTTCCATTTTGCTGCATATTCTTGGTTGCACCAGAGCATCAGAGGTCTTATTTGTGCTGCTAGATAGTAGTCCTTAAGGCTTGGCAAAGCCATCCCCCCTCTTTGTTTTGTTAACTGCAAGGTTTTATATCTCACCCTGGGAGGCTTCCCATTCCAAATAAATCGGGATATCATCTTATCCCATTCTCTAAATTGGACATCGGGAATATGAATGGGCAGTGACTGGAACAGATAAAGTACACTGGGTAAAATGCTTGTTTTTATGGCCATTATTCTGCTACCTAGATCAAAAGGTAAGGGGGCCCACCTGTCAATACCTTCTTTGATCTGTGCAGTGATTGGTGCATAGTTTTCCATACAGAGTTTAGATAAATCCATTAACTTCACACAAGGTATTTAATGGATGTTGAATCCCAGTGAAACTTGTATTTTTTCTTTTAATTCTAGTGTCAGTATGAAGTTAAACACTAAAGCCTTTATTTTATTGATATTAAGGGTATAACCATACACCTGCTCCATACACCTGTAATAAATCTATTAATCTGGGGATTCCGGATTCTGGGTTTTTTAGGTTGATTAACACATCATCTGCATATAGGCAAATCCTATACTCTGTATCTTTAACCATAATACCTTCTAAAATGGGGTCTTGTCTTACGGCTTGAGCAAGTGGCTTGATGAATAAATTAAAGAGTCCAGGGCTGGCTGGACACCCCTGGCGACAGCCTCGCTGCAGGTGTATTATGTCGGATAGGGCCCCGTTAACTTTTACCCTGGCTATTGGGTGTGTGTATAATGTCTTAATGCTATTTATGAACTTCTCATGGGAACCAAATTTTTCCATAACTTTAAAGAGGAATTCCCTGCCCACGGAGTCAAATGCTTTTTCTGCATCCAAGCTAAACAGGATAGCCCCAAATTTTCATCTTTCTATGTGTTCGATGGTGTGAAGGGTTCTTCTAATATTATCCTGGGTCTGACGGCCTTGAATAAATCCTGACTGATCCTCATCTATCAACAGGGGCATGATTTCCTCCATTCTTTTAGTTAAGATAGTGGCATATAATTTATAATCCTGGTTCAGAACACTGATGGGTCTATATGCCCCGCATTCTTGTAAGTCTTTACCTTCTTTTGGTATTATTGAGATGTTGGCCTCCCTCCATGATGGGGGGAGGGTTCCCTCCTTCAAGGTATAGTTGAAGCTTTTATAAAGTATTGGTATCAAATCTTCCTTCAGTAATTTATACCATTCTCCTGGAAATCCATCAGTCCCTAGAGATTTACAGGGTTTAAGTGAGGAAATACCTTTACGAATTTCTTCAACTGATATTTCTCTAATTAACTTATCGTTATGTATTCTACCTAAGCAGGGCAAATTTAATTGATTCAGAAACTCTTCCACTTTGCAGGCATCGAATAGTTTTGACTGAGTGTAAAGAGTCCTGTAGAATTTTTCAAATGCCTTTTTGATTCTATCTAATTCGTGTGTAATCTTTTTAGATATAGGGTCCCTGACTTTATAAACTATGTTTTCTAATCGTTGTTTTCGTAGCCTCCAGGCTAGTATTTTTGAGGCTTTAGAGCCTGCTTCATAAGATTGCTGTTTAACAAATCTGTGTTTTTTCTCTATTTCATAGCAATATATCTTGTCTATCTCTTATTTTTGTTTGGTCTCATTTGTAGGAGTAGTTGTGGGTTCAAGGCTTAAAAGTTGTTTTTGTAAATCCAGAAGTTTTCTGGCTTTTAGTTTTTTATTGAAGGCAGCTTCTGATACAATTTTACCCCATAAGACTGCTTTAGCCGCGTCCCATAGGATCACAGGGTTCACATTTCCGTCATCGTTATCTGCCAGATATGTTTTTAGCTCATTTCTAATTTTTTCTTTGAACACTGGGTTATTCAGCATACTTACAGTATATTCAGTCTCCATGTTGTCATTTTGGGGCTGCTATATAAATGTAATTTTAAGTGGACAGTGGAGTGGTCCGATAAATCTTTTTGACTTTTTTCACATTCCTTTAATCTGTGCCTCTCTGAGGCATGCATGAACAGATAATCGATCCTTGAATAAACATTATGCCGACTTGAGTAGAATGTATATACTCTGTCTTGGTTGTGAAAATCTCTCCAGACATCTATCAAACCTATGTCTTGAATTCTTTTTTAATCCATCTTTCAGTGCAGGTAGTTTTCCTTTTTTTGTTAGTTGTATCAAGTTGGGTATTTAAAATAATGTTAAAGTCTCATGCACAGATCATAACTCCATCATTTTGGAATTCCAAAAGTTCAAGAATTTTTTTATAGAATGATCTCTTACTATATGGAGGAGCATAAACATTTATCAAAGTCACCTCCTTGCCATCTAACTTTCTTTTCACTATAATGAACTTGCCCTCTTTGTCTTTAGTTTCAGACAGAAGCTCAAATTGGACTGAGTTAGGTATCAGAATGGCTACCCCCCTTCTATGTCCTGTTTTAAAGGATGAGTAGTAGGCATGCCTAAAACCCATTTTCTTTATTTTTTTCAAGGTCCGAGCTGGATAAATGGGTTTCTTGCTTTTTCCTTTTTGGCTTTAGAGATCAATTTTTTCCTCTTAATAGGCCCAGTCAAACCATTCACATTGAGGGTGATAACTTTAAACTCTTTGTTATGCATTAATCCACAGGATTTATTTCATGTACAGATTCCTAGTCCCCCTAATCAGCAAAAAATAACTATGAACAGTGAAAATTGAACAGTAACATTTAAGAACATAAATGAACAGGGTTAAGTCTTCCAAAAATGAGGCAATCTGGGCACCTTTAGTGTGGGGGAGTGTTCCAACCTGTAAATGGCGGGCCCCCCTCAGGTGAATGATGGATGTACTCGCCATTCAGACAGTGGACCGACCAACTCGTCTTTAAATTATGTTCAGTTGCAATTGGCAGTTTAAATCAGACTACATGGTGTGCAGACTGTCACCACTCCTGCCATTGTGGGCAACAGATAAGGTTATATATATATATATATATATATATATATAGGAAAAAAGGGAGACGGGAGGCTATAATTATGACCAGAAAAGATAAGGATTTTAAGTAGCTCAGCCTGCCGTATCTGTCCCAACGCACATTGTCATACAAATACTGTACCGGGTTCATAATATCAACTTTGTAATAAAGGTGGTGGGGCAGGTTGTCAGTCCGTAGCGTCTATTTGAGCTTGGTTGAGAAATCCGCTGAGTTTCTCCCTGATCGTGTGCAGGTACTCCTCACCGTCACTGCGCCATGCACTCTTCACCTTCTCCCACCTGGTGTTCAGCCTCCTCGTTTCCCTCAGCCTGCCCTCGGGTCCGGGTGGTATCTTAAAGCTTTTAGATGTTAGATCCCTGGCGGCTTGGTCCGTGCTCTCGTATGTAACCATCCCCGAGTCCAGGGAAACACGCATTCTGGTCATCGGCATGTGGAATTGGATGCCCAGCCTCCCCGACCTCAGCACTGAGCGATTCCACCTCTCCAATGCGCTCTTCCGCTTCATCCAGCCGGCGTGACGCAGTCCCTATTTTCCCTGTAATCTCCTCCAACCTCTGGTTAATGTTTGCTCTCATCTCACCGATCTGATTTTTAACGTCGTGCTGAAAACTGCACTGGAATTCCGTTAACTGTTTGGAGATCTTGTTTTCCAGCTCAGTCATTGCCTTGCTCATGGTTTCATTTATAGTGTCCCGGATGGAGGCTAGCAAAGCTTCTTCTAGCATAGCTTTGTCGCCGACGGCAGTGTCTTCGGTGTCCGCGTCTTTTCTTTTGCTTCTTAATGCCATGTTGCGGCCCTTTTCTTCTCCCCCTGACATTAATATGTGCGTAAAGGTACTTTAAACGTAAATCTCCTGAGTTGAAGGGGGATAAGTGGTAGCTCAGTCAGGAGCCGAACACTCACACAGCCATCCTCACCCGCGTGCCACCAGAAGTCAGATAACACAGTTGTGATGGTTAGCCAACTTAGCCTGGGCTTGCGCACTCTCCAGCCAGGTGTTATACTGTGAATAACCAGTTTCCGCTTGTAAGGAATTGGCTGTGGAGAGTCAGTTCGTTTCATAGGCGACAACGCCACCCGACTGTGAAGGTGCCACGTGGACCTTTACGGGAGGGGTAGTTGGGGTAAAAGTGTTGCGGGAATCAATCAGCTTTATACGTAAAAGTCCTAATGGATCTGTACCATCAGCATCGATTCCCAATGAAAGATAGAAAAATTAGTGCCTTGTCCCTCTACGCATTTCTTCCTGATCCCTGGGACCACCATGTTAAATGGATTTAAAGGGAGGTTCTTAATTGTTAATAGCACTTGGGTGAAAAGGTTCAGTGTCCGTCACTTGTAGTGTCCCCCTCATCAGTGAAACTTTATTTTCAAGATTGTCATACCACCCAGTCCTATCCTGTACACCATCTCCCTTAACAAAACCAGAGCCCTGGAATACATCAAACCAGTGCAGAACTGTTCCTGGTACCTGAAATGGAAGATGTGTGCATGGTCTTGCCTTGTCCGTCGGTTTCAGTCTTAACATTCCACCTCTGTGGGACGTTGCGCTACTGTCTTCAGTCGGTATGGTGAAGATGCTCTGAAGCGTGGGGTGGTCAGCCTGCTGCTAAGAGGATGAGGAGTGTCAGGGTGGCGAGAGCCTTTTGAGCGTCGCCATCAAGAGGGTTCACAGCAACGCATGGTATAACTGAACCTCTTCAAGTTGATTAACTTGCCCTGCTGCGTCATGCCACCACAAGTGTCTGTGCTGTGCTGAGTAGGATAAGATCCTATAATCGATGACGCCCGATGCTCCAGATGAACCCTGAGCTTGTTTCACTACCACCGAGGATTTCTCTGTGATGATCCATCCGACAGTCAGACTTGTATCAGCCCGGTAATCACGCCGGTGTGTTGACGGAAGTTCGGGGTCTTCAGACACTACGGCGACGTTGTGCCAATCAGCGGCACTTTGCCCTAATATGGTCCCAAGACTTTGTCCTAGGCAAACCTTTCGTGTTATTGGCACTGATATTTGTACTCGGCTTGAATGTACAGGTCAAATGATGAAATTAGGAAAATTCTCGAGTTCATTTATGACTATTTTGTGAACACTGGCTAACTGATATCATCGACTTACAGCAATTTATGCTAAGCTAACTGCGCTTCTGGATACAGACAGTTGCGGGATAGAATAAAACCACTTTTGCTCACTTATCCAACTCAGGGGAGTATGTTAAGCGACTAAATTTCGTCTAGGGGTGGCCTATTCCTTAAAGTCCTTGGAAGTTGCAGCCGCAGTAGATAAGACCTGTTCTAGCACCCCACCCCCAATGGTGTCACAATGTCACCAGTTCCTGGTTGGTCCCTGCTCCGATTACTGAGGGCAGCCAACTTTAACCACAGGAGAAAACAGGCACCCGACGACAGTCAACCCCTGATTAGTTACTACAACAAACAAACAAAGCAACTCATGCCAAGTCACATTTACTGATTCGTCCTCTGACTGGTGCTTACTCTGAACCATAACCACTAAGCACTTCCCGTAATTAGGTTCACTCTTAACTGATTGCATTAAATATCAACAGCTGTAGAGTTGCAATGCCGAATTATGTCACCGTCTTTATCAGCATTGTCCAAAGCTTCTGTCAGCAGTGCAGAGCTGCTCAGGTGCACACCTGCTTTAAACGAGCATGATGTCATCCAGCTGCAGGCTGCAGCAGCCTGCTAACGAGTCATGATTTGAGTCAGGTGTGTTGGAGCAGGGAGACATTAGCCATTTCTCAATACCCATACTTCTCTGTACTTGCGTTCTCCCGGACTTGAAAAACATCAGTCAGCGCCCAAGTCCTGTTCCAATACACAAGTTCGCATTTCGGCAAGTCCGGTTAGATACCCGGATGTGAACTCGTTACGCCCATTTTACCGAGGATGCATCGGATGGTGACTCGTGTGGACTCGGACAGCCATGTATCCCAGAATGCATTTCACTACAACCAGCGATGGCGGAGGAGCAAACACACAACTGTAAGCAGTAATTAAAAAAATGAGTAAGGTGTTTGTTTTATGTAGTTATTTTATTTTTATTAAAATGTATAACAATAATTTTTATTCAACATAAAATAAATGTTGCTTTATTATAATCAACAATCGTACAATAATCTTGTTGCACTTGTAACAGGTGTGGTTTGAACCCAAATGCAGAACACAGGAGGGGTCGGTAATGATTCAGGTTTATTGCACAACCAGCAAGATACGGAGCAGGACGGGTGGTCAGGGGCAGGCGTGGAGGGGTCAAAACCAGAAGAGCGGTCCACGGAAGAAAAGGTGCCGACGGGGAGCAGGCAGGAGAGCAGACAAGGCCAGGCAGAAGAGTCTCGTTCCGTAGAGCAGTCTGACAACTGAAACGCCGAGGCAGGTGCAAGGTCTGGGACAGAAGGCAGGTAACTTTACTGGGAGGCAGGCGAGAAGGACTGGTCAGGAACAGGCAAAGTCGGCGACAGGTGATCAGGCAGGACAACGCTGGAAAGACTTGCATACTATAGAGGAACAATCTGGCAAAAGGAGAGTGTGCTGGGGAGGATTATATGCAGGGCTGATTAGGTGAGATTCAGCTGTGGAGGCAGGTGAGCTGAGTTCACCTGATGAGGTGGGAGGAGCCGGCAGGTGGAGTGGAGCAGAGGAACGAGACAGAGACTGTGACAGCACTCGTTGGAATGGTTGAGTGGAATGCTGCCTCCAGCGTGGGCGTGGCAGCCTGTCCAGGTTACATCCTGGACATCTGTGTCGTCCTAGGAGCCTCTTTAATTTTTGAGGCTCCTCTCCTTCTCCTTCCACCTCCTCCTGCAGGCCTGCTCGCAAGCTTTTTTCCTCAACCTTTTTGATCTTGGCATTTTTGCGATCAGTCTTGGAGGCAAAGTCAGTCAGGTAGACGATCCGGTCCACCAGCACCTGGATGTCCAGTTTGGTCCTCCTCTGACTTTGGAGCCATTCGTCCTGCTTGGAGATCCAGCTGTGCTCTACCTCTCTAGCCTGTTGGGATTAGAAAAGACAAGAAAAGATTAAAATAAGATGAGATACAATTATAAAATTTGTTCATGTACTTCTACGATATATTTATGCAACACTGCTGGGGTCTGCTGGAAGTTCTCCTCCTTTGCTCTCACCTCTGTTTTCACCTGCTCCTCCAAAGCCGCCTCCTTCTTTCTCCACTGAGCTTCGCTGTGGACCAGCTGGATCTCAAGCTTGGTGAGCTTGGCCAGACTGTCCAAGTTCTGCTCAGTCAGTGCCAGCTTTTCCTTGACGGCAGTGGTGGAGGCTGCCTGCCTCTCCTGGATGACGACGCTGAGCTGGGCCTGGTGCTGCTCCTGCAGGTCTTTGAGTTGCGCAGCGACCTCCAGCTCTCGGGCAGCCCACCGTTGTTCCCAGGCTGCGAGGGCTTCCTCGCAGGAAAGGATGGTTTGGTTGAGCCCTTCCTGCTCCACCTGCAGCTGGTTCTTGGTGGCTGCTGCTTCTGTCCTCTCAACCTCTGCCACTTCAGTCTCCCTGCAGGTCCACAGTGTCTGAAAGTGGGTGGTGCTTTCAGCAATGGTGGACCTGAGGGTGGTGACCTCAGTCTCACTGCTCTGCTGGGCCCTCTTCAGGTCAGTGATCTCTGAGGAAATTGGGCTGTATGGGTGAGGTTTTTTACCAAGCACCTCCAGCTCCACAAAGATCACATTTGACCTGTTGATGTAGGCCCTGAGAGACTGGAGCTCTTGGTCTTTTTGGCCAAGGTCCAGTGAGAAGCTAGCCAGATCCTCATCTTACGTGCTCGCAGCTCTGGAGAGAGTCATCAGCTACTCCTCAAGGTGGCTGATTTTGGAGGTCCAGTCCACCTCTGATGCCTCGTTGTTTTTCAGAAGCCTGTCCTCGTGCTTCAGATTTAAGTCCAGCATTTGGATTTTGGACTCCAGATCCTCCACCCTGCAGGACAAAGCTTCTTTTTCCTCCAGGACTCTTTGGTTGTTCTTTGTGAGGAATCGGTACCACTCCTCCAGCATGTCGTACTCCTTCATCTGCTGAATGCTGAAGTCGCGGTAGTAGCACATCGCCTGTCGCACCTCCTTGGAATCTTTCGGGGATGATCTGCTTCTTGGTTTTTTCCATTGTGAATGCTTTCAACAGTACGGGCTGATGAACTGAAGTCTGCACTTGCACTTGCAATGCTTGAGTTGTAGGAACTGGTTTACCAAACGTGCTGGAGACTCGTGCATGGATGTGTGACGGCCGCTACGCTGGTGTCAATTGAAATGTGTGAGCGCTGCCTTGTGCTTTAACTGCCTGGTCATGATGATGTAGGTATGTGGGGTGTATCAGGACCAATGGGAGGTTTATTTCCTGGCTGGTTAAGGTTACCTGATGAGCACTGTTTTTCTGATTGGTCCATTGTTTGCCCAATTGTAGTTCAACTCTAAACACGTGCACAATCACAAAGTGAAAATATGTCTTTTGAGTTTGAGAAAAAAACAAAGTGTCAACAAAATAAACGATGCAGTTGTAGACGATTTTGACGTGGTCCCGACTAATTGTGGTGGCCCGACCTGTGTGCATGTTTTGGTGTTTCAATTGAAACTACCCATATTGCATCCCTTGAGCCTTTCCAGCTCCAACTTGGATACGAGAGATGATTACCGCGGTGAACTGGAGTCCCGGTCTTCAAACTGTTCAGTTTGGACTAAGTCTTGCTTATGTGAAAGTACCGTATGGTTCCTTTCCAAAGATTAGGTCTTAAATACCAAAGTCAGCGAAGTCTCCTGCACTGTGTTGGAACGTGATAGCGGGCTATCATGCTGTGAAAGGCTGCCCCCCCCCCCCCCCACCGAAGGTCATAGGAATATCCACATCACAGGAATATCATCCCTTGCAATGCAGCGCAGAAAGAATCTCTTTGCGTTTCTTATCCAGCCTCCATCAGCAACCTGTTTTTGGTTGCAAACCACTGCCTGATGATGTTGGAGCAGTGGAAACTGACATTGTCCCAAATTATGATGTATTTTGGCAAGTCATCTCCACTCTGACCCCTCTCCTGTTCAGGAATGAGATCCCTGCAGTGTGTCTAAAAAGGTGACAAGTCGCCCTGTGTTGTATGGCCCAATAATGGGAATATGTGTCAGTATACCATTATCATATAGCAGCACACATGGTTATGTTCCCACCCTGCTGGCCTGGCACATCAACCGTAGCTCTGTGGCCAATTATATTTCGATAATGCCTTCTGTGTCTTGTTAGGTTGAAGCCAGCTTCATCCATGTTGATAAAGTTGAGCAGTGGTTCACTCGCTTTCAGTTCCATTACATGCTACAACCAGAAGACATAAAATTAGTTCTATGATTTACATGCACTTTAATTTTGGATAAGCTCCAGTTACATCAAATGTGTACAGCACTTATTGCTTATACTTTTCTACAGTGATAGCAAATGGTCACACTCACTGTACTGTATACCACTATACAAAGTTGCATTGTTTACTGTGAGGTACGGTTACTGCTGGCTCATACATGTACATACTGGTATTGCTGCTCCTTCACTCTTTGTTTCTTTCAAACGGAACAGTGTATAGCTGCTTCATGTTCATTTGTGTTCATTTGGTGTCCTTTCAAAACTCTGTCAATAGTTGACAGGCTGACTGTTTGGATGTTGTGTTGATCAACATGACAAAAACAAAATGTAATGGGGGAAAGAGCACAGAATTGGACATAATCATTTGCAGGATGCACCAAAGCATTTGCAACTTGTTCAAAGAAACGAGAAACTGCTTTTTGATGTGCTCAAGTGACCTAATGATGTGGAGATTGAACAGGTAGTTTTGAGAATGTAAATACTGATCAGACAATTGCACCAAAGCAACTGAGAAAAACTGTAAGACCATCTTTGCTGTACCTGCCTTTTGTCTCTTTGAGGCCATTTGTAGAAAATTGTAAGATTCATCAAAGTTGGACAAAATTAGTTGGTGAAATCAAATCAGGTGAACAGTCAACTGAAAATTGAGTATTTAAGTTTATCACAGAAACAAGTAAAGAGGAATCTGTTCATTAGTTGAACTCAAATTTTGATACAACCTACCAACAAATGGTTTTGTATGTATGATATTTTTTTTATTTCATTTTACATATCTTTTAGGACAAGATGCTGGTCAAGAACAAGAGTCCAGAAGAGTGCCAAAAAAGCATGGCCTAAGGTTGAGGTTGTTGCAATAATACGATATTTCAGAGGTCGCATTAGTAAAGGAAAACTGGCCACCAAAAACAAATGTAGTCATTGCAAGCTGGTAGAAGGCCCTGCATTAACACAAAGAACAGTGCAAAATATAAAGGACTTTGTCAGAAACAGATGAAGAGCTGCAAAGAGGCAGTCACAAAAAGAGAAGCTATAAATCCACAGGGTTCAGTTGTGTGTGTTTTTGTTAAGTGATATGCCCTAATACAGGCGTGTCCAAACTTTGTTCACTTAGGGCCACATTTAGAGAAATATACAAGGGACCGGGCCAATGTCAGCAGGTTGCTACAACCTCACCGACTGTATCACAGTTATTTAAAAATCAGTTGGCAATTGATTGATTGATGTTTAGAGAAACAGCTTCACCACAGCTTTCCATGAATGTGTTTTTTATCTATTGACTCAGAAAAGAGTTGGCAGCCTCAGTTCTCTGCTCAGTCAGGACAGTGATCTCTTTCACAGTCCTACAGAAAAGGAGGAATAACAAAGAAAATAGCAGAGGAACATCTCAAGCTGGTTATATGAGTTATTGGGTTTGATGAGCACATGTATTTACTACATTACTATACATGTGCCCATCAGCCCACAAACTCAAACGTTTATGATTAACATAGTGGTCTAGCTTGATTGACTGAATTAGACTTGATAAGCGACGGTGGTGAGTATCACTGCGCTGCTGTTTAAATGGGTCTCGGCACTTTTACCGCGTGTCTGCGGCGACTGATCTGACGCCGCTCCTGTAAAAAAAGCAATAAGGTAAAAAAAATGGAGACAGAGCCATCGAATCTGCCTCACACTGAGCAGAGATCAGATCCAGTGATTTTTCAGCGTGTTTCACTGACATTTACTCCATATCGGGAAGAATCTGGAGAGAATATGGTTTTCTTCTTTTCCTTTCTTTCTCTTGTCTCATGTTTTGTGTCGGGCCAGGTGCCCATGCAGGGACTAAGGATGGAAATTAGCCTCGGCTACAATCCTGCATGTTAAGGTTTTTGTCTTTGTACACTGTCCTTTTACATGCGCTGTCCCTTAAAAAAAAAAAAAAAGAAAGAAAGAAAGAAACATGTCAGCAAGACACACAAACACACCAGAAAGTCAGTGGCACTGCTCAGATGTCTGAAAGTGGAACTGAGGCGCATTAAGTGCACCGTTAATTCATTAAGAGGCTCCCGATCATTATATCCTGACTCACTGAGAATGAACACGGCAGTGCGCTCAGTTGGAGCAGTGATGCTGTGCTTTGGACTGAAGGATGGCTGGCAGGTCATCTGGGCCAACTTGGTGGTTTGGAGATGGCTGTCCCCCTGGTGTTCAAATTAGGAACTGCAACACACTCAGACACAAGTTGGAGGTACAGACCATGTTTTACCGTTTTGCAGAATTTGTTATGGGCCAATTAGAAAAAAAAGAACTGCGGGCCACAGTTGGCCCGCGGGCCGTCGTTTGGACACCCCTGCCCTAATACATTCTGTAATGCCACCTGTTCTACATGGGTCATTATAAGTTGGAAAACATTTAGCAGTAAGGCTAATGTGAGTTGTGTGAAGGGCTGCCTTCCGGCCTGTGTGTTTACCACTTTTTTTCTGCATTTCTTACAGGGACAATGTGTCAGAGATTTCTTTTATTGTATTTATATTTTATTTATGTTCCACAGTAGATTATGTGCACTAACCCTTTTTTTGCAATTATTTTCAAGACATAGTGATGTTATTTTGATATTTGATTTGTTGATACCATGTACACGTATGTATATGAGCAGTAGTCTATATAAAAAGCAGTTTATTGATATTAAAGTTACTGTTCTGTCAATGCTGTGTGCTGTCAGGTTTGTGTATTTATGTTAATGAGGAGTCATTTAAATTGCCCTTTAAAGACCTGATAATGTTTGTTTTGTCTTCATAAGTCACATATTGGTCAAAAAGCAAAATGTCTGCATAAACCACAATACTATCAGGGTGGTGTGGATGGAGTTGTGAAGTGTTAATGTGAACTCGGAAGTGAGGAAAATTTTTTGCTGATTTTTTGCTGTGTTTTAGTCTAACTCCTGAAGCTCTGGGACCTTGGCAAAGGGTAGTCCATTTAAACCACCGCCGGAGATTTTCTCCAAACCGGACGGTTTGGAGAAAATGTCGGGGTAAACCATAAAAACCTCTGTGTGTGTGTGTGTGTGTGTGTGTGTGTGTGTGTGTGTGTGTGTGTGTGTGTGTGTGTGTGTGTGTTGGCCCTGCTCTCTGTAGCTTAGATGTGACACAGAGAATGTACACTAACCACATAACAAATCCCAGATAACACAAACGTACACTCAGTCACTCTTCACAGCTGTGCTGCTTGTTCTGGATCCGTGTCCTATGTTACTCCTATTCTGCACAACCAGCTGGTTCAAGCTCATTCTTCAACTTAATGGATTTCTCCACTGTTCAAAGTTTGCAGTGAAAAGAGACACTTCACAGAACTCCAAATGTTCGAAGAAGTCATCCACTGTTTTACAGCTTCCATAGTTACTCACACTAGTCCATCCTCTCTACTGCTTATACAAGCCAAGAGCCGGTAGTGTGACACATGCACGAATGAAATGAGAAGATAGGGCCTCACAAAAATTCAAATTCAAACAATAACCACAATGACAAGCAAACCCAAATATGAATTCACATCTAGATGTCAACTCAAAAACCAATTCGAATTGCTGCACTTCAGGATGAGAAGAACCATATAAGGTGATTCTTTGTCTCCATAAAGAGTGTGTGGAGGATTTTGTCCACTTTTGATGTCAGCAGCAGCATCAGGATCAGTTTGAGCATGTCCCCTAGTTACGACGTCCTCCTCAATATCTGCTCCTCCTCTGTAGTTAGTGAGCTATTCAACAGAATCTAAAGCATCAGAGAGGAGCAAAACATGGATTATTAGTATGATTTTTTTCATAGTGAACTCTGATAAATACCCCCCGTTTGACCCTCTTGGGAAGGAAGATCCTGGAAAACTTTGAAAAGTGTGTTTAACAGAGACAAAACAGACTTATGGGGACAATCTGGACAGGTTGGTATGCAGCTCTACAGTGGAACACTTGATTGTGCGTCAGTGGTCTAAAACAGTGTGAGACGTCCAGTTGGTTCATTCTGATCAGCTAACTGTTGATGGGCATTATTTTTTGACTCAGAAAAGACAGGAATCAGCAGGACGCCGCTACACCCATCAGTCTAGTCCAGCACGAACCATCGTAGGAGACGAGCTGTCAAGCGCGTGAGTCACGGCGAACTATATTCGGCTGCACGTTGAACAAAGGAGTCACGCAACAGATGGCATGGACCCCACAAAGACTTGAACATCACTGAGTAAATCAGTGGTGACACAAAGAGACACAAACAGCTGAGATATAGACAGCGCAAAACCACACAGGAACTGTAAACAAACTGTACAACTTTAAAGTGCCTCTGAAAAAATCTGCTGGGAGCGTCTGCAGTCTGCTCCAGTGACCATGTGCTGTGCAGTTTGATAAGGTTGGCTGTGTGCCTGACAGCACATTCCCATCACTCTCCTGTCTCCTCCCAGTGCATCTGTCCACTCATGTGTCTCAGTGTGCTGAAGAGAAGTTATAGTCAGCAGAGGGGCAGATGGAGAGGGGGGGGGCAGGTCCAGAGATGACCAACGGGCACACGGATCTGCCTGAAATTTCCCTCTCAGGAGGCAGAAGGCGAACCAAGTCGGTCTTCACCATGTCAGATGTGATTCATCCCGTGTCATGTAGCGGAGTGGGTGAAACTGGCCTCCACAGGCTGATCTCAAGTCTGCCGTCATGATCCCGCAACAAAACGGAGGCTTTGCATTAATCTGGTCACATGAAGTGATGAGGAGGTAAGAAATGGGATCACGGTTGGCATCGAACTGGGATGAAGCAAACATATCACATGACGTATAAATCACACAGTATAAATCACAGCTTTTTGCTTGACGTCACCAAGAGTTCAGAAGTATATTTCTGTTTGGTTTGCACCCGAGGATCACGTGGTGGTTCACTGTTGACACAATAGTCTTGGAGGAATTTCAGATAATGATGAACAGACATGAGCGAACCTCAACTCATCAAATCTGTAACCTTCCAACTGCCTCTTTCTTCACATCCTGATGCGAGTACGTGTCAGGCCGGACTTTCCTCAAACTTCAGCTGCAACCAAAACAATGTGAAGGTCTTTCATTCTTCTAATCAAGACTGATTTTTAATACAGCCTCACACTTTATAGGCACCTCAATAAACAAAAGAAAATGTACTGTGTTTACTACTTAAATTAAAATCAAACTGCATGATCCAATCATTATTTACAGTTGAGGCCACTGTCACAGGAAAGCTCCTTCCAAGATGTCCACCAAGGCGTCTCCCTCCTTTACAGTGTGGCAGGGAAATTATTTCCTTCACTTTGGTGGCGGTCAAAGTGAATTATTTATACGTTCCATTCAGCAGGAAGTCCTCAGAGCAGCAGGAGCCAGAGGAAGAGAGAGAATACAGAGGATAAACACTGAACCACAGCGGACACTCCCATTCATCACCCAGTCTTTCCACACATGTTCATGTGATGTGTAAAAGCCTGAGGAGGCACAGAGTTTAAGCAGAGCGAGACATGATCTACCGATGGAGCTTTGTGCACGAGGAGCCAACTTTATGCATGTTTCTGTGACTGTGTCCTGATTTCAGTTTATGTTTTTATTCACATACATTTTAACAGTGAGATGTTTATCTCTCTTACCTTTTAAATAAGTACCTCGCAAACTTGCTGATCAGTTGCACAATTTTTGACCCTCTGATGTTTATTTGAACCACTTTCTTGGTCACAGTGAAACTCTTTAACCTGTGTTTTGTTTCATGTCATTATACGCTGTCACTTTTACGGCGCTACTTTCATTTTTCAGCCACTGTCTTCATAAATTTTCATCGTTGGCACAGTAACATGCTAGCGGAAGACATGACAATGTGAACAGGATGAAGCCTGCCCTAGAAATCACTTTGTATACCATTATTTATTCAACACATGACACGAGGTCCCATTTAGAGGCACAATACCATTTGAGACACACAACAGAAGTACGTAAACAACATCAAACCATTTTATTTTCCACCCTCCACCAAGAAAACATCCTCAACACACTAAACAGTCTTTTCTGTTAATGCAGTGCAATTCAATAAACAGCTTAAATATAGTCTAATAATGCTTACCCACAAACATATTGAATATATGCATGAATGTACAGTTAAGAGTGCGTCACCAATGTGCACAGAGCAAAGAGCATTTACAGGAGAAATTAAGTAAAAGCTCACGTCTGTAAAACGTGACATGTTTACATGCTTGTCCTGGATAATGAGACAACATTGGCACTTACAGTTTTAAGATATCAGAGCCAAATACATTGTAGAAGCTCCACAGTTTAAATCTTAAATGTACATTTCTTTGGTAGAATAAAAGAACAGACAATAGAGCAACTTAATAACAGCTGGATATTAATGAACCAAAGCAATTGAATGAAGCTGTGTGTTGTGTCGTCTCATATATAAGTGAAAAAAGGCCTCTTTAACTCAATCGTCTGGTTAAATAAGGCAAAATAATGAAAAAAGATAACCTCATACTGAGAATTTATCAATTAATTTTTTTGGTGCTCTAAGACAAGATCGAGTGTTACTTTGTGGGAGTGAGTGCCTTCACACCGTCAGCAGTCAGTTATCGTAGCAAATGAGCTCTGCTGATGTGTCACACTGCCGACCAACGTCTGTGAATGCCCAGAAATCTGACATCTTGTGCAGAGCGGACAGCTCAGCAGGATACCGTTGGATGAATCAGTCACTGAGTTGAGTTGAAATGGTGACAGACAGGCAGGAGTCGTGATGGAGCAACAGAATAGTGTCATAAAGTAACAAACTCAAAGAGCACGGTGGAATAAGGCTTGAACAGAAAACTGAAAGCAAAACAAAATTCTACATCAATAAATCTCAATAAAGTTTTCAACTTCACATCAAATAAAGATTGTACAATATATTCACATCATTCGGTTGTTCAAGTGCAAAACTGGTGAAAGTTAAAGCTAAGAACACAGCAGATCACTTGAATGAAGGCTCCGGGACTCTTTGGTGGAGCTGCGGTAAATCCTTCACAACGTCTACCAGAAACACATGAAGCTCACTGGGTTATTTGGTCATTTATGTGCAGAGGTGAAAGTGTTCATGCGTTCTGTGTTTGTCAAGAGGAGGTCGAGGTTGACGAAGGGTGCGAAGAGAAAAGCTTTTCCCTTCTGAGATGAAGGTCTGGTTAAGTTTGGTCGAGTACAAGGTTGCATAAAGATGGTAAAAATAAAAAGCGAGTCAAGTCCTTTAACTTGTGTATCAAAACATTTTGTGGCAGATTCAGATTTGTTTTCTTAGAAACTTTCCTTCACATTCAAGTGCATCGCACCGACTGGCTGTGTTCAATCAGGAGTCCATCATTTTTAAGAGATGATGTCTGACAGTAAACCTGAGATCCTCTCGTGTTGCAGCAAAGTCACTCAATTTAAAAAACAGCATCAGGCTTTGCTGAAGAAAATCCTATCACATGTCAAAACACTTGTGCTGTGTCCAGTCATCATGCAGGCTGCAAGTGAATGTTGCCTTTCAGCTGGTTCTGACATCCAAATTGCGAGCCGTCTTCAGTATTAGGAGAGCAGAAAAGCTGCAGTCGGTGTGCACAGGGTGAACTCAGCAAGGCTTCAAGCACTTGCCGTTTTGTTTTGCGGACGGCTGCACACACTGTGTTACACGGGCATAAACAGTGTTTTATTGGGTTTCTGTCACTTTTAGTAAAAGCCAAAGTCATCCAAACTCAGTGGCCAAGAGATGGCAGCATTACAGTCACATGATGAGAAGCAGGTTTGATGGGCTCCTGACGTGCTCCAGAACAAAACGATTTGAAAAACAGTATTCATGCACCCAGTGAAGCTGTTCTTCATCCGCTCTTTACAGTATAAATTAAAAGGATTATGAGGCACTTGTTTCATTAGAAAAGCTAAATTTTATAGGAACAGACAGCAAGTTTGCAGAAATTCACAACCAAATTACTAAAACAGTTCAAACTAAAGCAGGGTCTTAAAAGCTGACAAAAGTTTACTCCCAGGAAACAAACCTGAAGGGGTCGAGTCTCTAATCACACGAAGGCAACATCGGTTTAACTTTCGTGGCATTTCTACCTCTGTATAAATTGACAAGCTTGCTGGGTGTTATCTTGACTCGTTTAATTTTCACACCGTTTTAGCTGCAGTCAGACGATAAACAGTCATGGTGTCATCGTCAGACGAACAGAACGAGTACTAAAAGTAATAAAAGTCAATCAGAGGTGGGCTGAATAATGAAAAGTATAGAAATTTTCAACTTTTGTTTCCCTGAGACTGCATGAGGCACAAAACAGCTACCAACACAAACAGGATCCACATGAGCTCTTGTTGTCTCCTCATCCATTAGAAGGCTTCATCTCACTCATCAACAATTGAATGATTGGTGGATACTTTAAAAAAGGGAACACTTCATGATCACGCTTTTTTTTCCCGCTCGCCGAACACTCTGATCTCTTTCCAAGTGTGCGATTGAGTCTGTTTGGGTGTCAGTCGTCCTCGGCTTGGATCAGTCTATATCTGGCATGCACTTGAACCACTTGGCCATGTGCCCGTGGTGCTTCATCTGTCTCTCATGTGAATCTGTCTGCAGGAGTCCGTCCATGTAGTGACCGTACTCACTGATGGCGTCTTCAACACGGGTGATGTACAGCCAGCTGATGATCATGCCGAAGAGCTAAAAAAGAGAGGGGGGGGGGGTAAGCTGGAAAAATCGCAGTGAAGCAACGTTCGAACCATAACTGCTGCGTCTCATCTCTCCTATACTGTGTCTTAACTAAACGTTTCAAATGAAATCTAACAGAGATAATAAAGAAAAAGATGTGAAGATTATCTCTGAACACAGAAAATGGATCTCTCTTGCTGAGATCTCTGCCTGATCGACTGTCAGCCTGCAGGTTTGTATGAAGCTTCAGGTAACGTAACTTAGTGTCGACAATAAGCGGCTGCAGATTCAGTTCAGCTGCTTCACTGAAGGTAACAATCACTACACAACTAAAGTGGACATGACTACAGATCTCTGCAGGTTTCAAAATGTTTCAAGTTAACAAAATGGTCTAAATAAAAGATGAATGACAACAAAAATTCATAAACAAGTCATTCTACATTTATGTATTTATGATTTCACCTGAATGTCCTCATTCATAAATTCAGCACTATCAGACAACAAAGACACAAAAACAGGCAGAAACTGATGACTTTGTAGCTGAGAGCCATGAGTGTCAAGTATGAACTGATGTGACTTTTAAAGAGAAAAAAAATTTAACTTCACGAGTAGTGTTCATTTAAACGTTGATCAAACATGATGATAAACAAACACTGTTTAATGGACAATTCATAATAAAAGCAGATGGAGATATTTACTTTAATGTCCCACCCCGACTATACTGACAAGCTGAGCGTCAGTCTGTCTCCTTACATGGCACAAGAGGACAAACACCAGAGGATGAGATCGACTATAGTTTGCTGGCTTTTACTCTACATCTTAACATGCAAACTGTCTTTTATGTGTTTGCTTCGATTATTCTAGAACTAAAATATTCAAGCTTGTCTTTTAATATTCTGTCACTTCCTAATCAACAGGAGCTCGTATGGTGATAAACAGACCAAAAGGTTGGTGTACAGCCGAGATATGAAATATACAAGCAAATAAATCAGTTTCATCATTTATTCATAAGAATCCACTCTGAGAGAGCATCCAGAGCTGCTGGGATCTGTGGTCGTTAAGATTTTCTTGTTGATCGCCTTTCGCCTGACACTGGTTAGAGGACGACGCTTATCGATTTAAGTTAAGTTAAATATTCTTTCAGGCGATGAGCCCCTGAGCAACATTTTTCTCTATTAATGGCTACATCACACACGATCACTGCCAAAATATTATGGATGAACACATGACATAACCAAGGTCCCTCTGATGAACACCTGCAATCTGACGACCGTCTGTGATCAGCTCCGATCAAGTCTCATCATCAGTTCAGGGACACAACTGTCATGACTGCTGCGCTGTCGAGGGGTCTTTTAAGGGAGCTTGTTTAAACGTCAGTTTGTGACAAAAAGCCATGTTTTTTTGCTTCTTCTTGGAAGAGAAAACAAAACTGTAACATCTCTTTTTACCGGGTACAAGGTCAACATTTATCACCACATCAATGAGGGGAGGGCAGGGATTATGCAAATAGTGAGCACCAATTCCCATTAAACCAAACAGATTTGGTGGTGGAATGATGTTCAGGAACAAATCAGGGGGTCCACATAGTTATCATCAACTGGTATTCAATACATTTGTGTAAACATTGATCAATATCAATTTCAAATGAGTCATATGATTCAGAATGAGATGAAAGAGGGCAGAACTGACTTTCATTTCAGAGGCTTTCATGTCATGTTTCATGTCCAATGAATGAAAGAAGATGGGTGCGAAGAAAAACTGTGAAACATATTCGGTGCGAACATGCGAGTATATGAAGATCACTGGTTCCTTTCATGTTGGACGAGATTTTGTTGAGTTTATTGAAATTGTCGTCATCCATTTCTTTTTACCAGGTTTTCTGTTGTGCCGTCATGAAATAAGATCTCTTTTTTCAACAAGTCAGTCACTCAACAATTTAGCCTGTTTGATCTCAATGAGAAACATTAATGAACTAAACTAGCATGTGCTGTGAAAATTGCACGTTGTTCCCTGGTGAGCACTGATGCAGCACAGCACTCAGATGTTTCGGGGAATTGAAGACATTTACATTTTATCCCATTTAGTCATTTTTTGCAGCATTAGAAGCTGTTGAATATGGAAGAGTGTTTTTCCTTGTCGAGTCTCTGAAGCTGTCAGGAAGTTTATATCCAACAAACTGTGAGTGTTTTGGTGATCACCGCTGCAAATACAAGTTGGTTTACTGCTGCAAGTTGGTTGGTACACACATAGAGTCACAGTGTGCGGTTCCACAGTTGCTTTGGAAACAAAATACCTCAGGGATGTTGTCTGAAATTCACACATTTTTGATTTTAAAAATATCTGCTGGGTTTTTCTTTCAGTTTAGGAAACCAAAAATGAAAATAACAAACAAACAGCTTTTAACCTTTTTTTGAAAATGCACAAAAACTCAAAAACAAAAAAGAATGGAATGGAAATTAATGAACTTGCAAAGCCATCGACCCCCTTTTCGTTCTTTGACTGATAAGCCCCCCGTAATCTCTGATACCTCCCCCAAGAGCATCCAGGACCCAGTGTGGGGAACTGGTGCATTGGGGAAGGCCCCACTGATAGTTTTAGTTTTGTAGGTTTGTGGCTGCAATCAGTGGTCTATATTTCCTCCTGCAGAATGGAAGTTGTGCACGGACCGCCACAAATTTCAATTTTATCGCCCAGAATAATCACTGCAACCTCCGACTTTCCCTTTGCAAAGTGAAATGAAGTAAAGTTCACACAGCCTGTAAGCCGAATGTTTTCACATTTCGGAGTATCTGTGAGTTTACCTGCGGCAGTAGGATGCCAAGCAGCAGTCCAGCCATAATCTTGTAGTTGTCCGTCAGCCAGAGGAAGAATGCATCAGTGCAGCCTCTGATGTAGATTGTATCAATCAAATCCAACCGCTGTCACACATGAAACATTCAGTGTCAGTCAAAAGTACGAAGAAGTTAAAGGCAACAAAGTTTGCTCTCCTACAAAAGCTTTGCTCTTTACTTTCATTTGAATCACCATGAAAAAAAACAACTATCCAGGACTTGGTGCTTCGGGACTCTATGCCGCCATTTGTGAGAATGACACAGCGATCACTCGGTGTGAAGCAGCATTTTTCTGTAAAGGACAGTCCGAATAATTCAGCAAATAATTCAAAGCAGACAAGGACTCAAAGGGGTTTTCAGCAGACAATAAAGGAGAGGAAGGCCGCTGCTCGTTTCAAACCAGCATCTGTTTTTCCATCATCAGATTGTCGTCCCATCAATGTTCAACGCTGCCTGAATGAGACTCAGCAGACGTTGCTGTCGCTTGCAAATTTTTTACACTTCTGCAGTTTTTTCACATTAAACGCAACAACTCCCTTTAACTGAGTTCATCTCAACATGCAGCATGAATTGAAATGCTATCTAACGGCAGTAGGTGGTCTGACAGTGCAGAAAAAACACTCATATCTGATGAGAAAAAAAACAAAACAGCTCACGCTTACTGCTGAAGTGAACATGTGCAGACGTTCTCTTGTCAAAAAAACAGAAAACACTGAAATAATCCTTACTGAAGCTACATCCTGGTGTGTTTACGTTACATCTAACTTGCACATTATTTTGCACTTAGACTGTTTGACAATGATTCCTGATCCAAACTGACAAAATCACTGCTCGTCATGTAAGACAAACTGATCATTTTAAATGAGCTTCGACCTCCCATTTTCATCCAACTTAATAGTTTGTTGAATTCAAACAGAAAATTAACTAAAATATCTTATAGAGTGAAATTTGAGCCGCAAATTAGCCAGCAAAATCCTGGAAGTGGCGTTTTGTGCAGTCTGAGAGCCATGGCGTCAATATCCCACCTGTTTTTCCAGCACCTTGTATCCACACAGAGTGTTGGCCACTTCATTAGGCTGGGGGGAGGCGGTGAGACAGAGAGGAAAAGAGTCAGTGGTAGATAGTCACAAAGCTGCTGCCACAGGAGGAGCGAGCAGACAGAGTTGGACGAGCTCTTTGTCAACAACAGATCAAAAGGTCAATTGTGTCACTTGTAACGTATTGATAATGTACTGCTGTAGCCTCAGGTCACTGATATGTGTGATCTAATGTGTGATGTATTCTAACAGCAGCCTGCTAACCTGATACACCTCTGCTAGTGTGAGTTGAAATAAGTAAATAAGTTCTGAATCAGCAGTGAGTTGGTGCTTTCCAGCAGCATCTGTTGCCACCGTGTGTTTGCTCTGGCACACATGGGCTTTTGTTTATTCACACTGTTTTTTTTCTGCAGCACTTTTCAGAAAAGTTTGGTTTATTTGCCTTTCACATGAAAGCCCCAAAGGTTGATGATCTTACACTCGTTGCCTTTAGGCTGCTTCATCCAACTTGTAGCCTGCAGTAACAACACCATGGGATTCTTTGGATTATACCAGATTTTAATGTAAAATGTTGCGTAATTCATTAAAAAAAGATATTTTTTTATCAAGAGTCAGGTTTATTATCATGCTTAATAAATATTCATGCGCGGGTAATGGAAATTTATAGTAAATAAATCCAATGTGAGCAAAAAATGAGGTGACTTCAGCAAATAGCTGCTCCAGATGTGGAGTCCCTCATTCTTCTGGTGATCTTAACTAACTTTGACCTTTGTGGAGGCGAGTCGTTAAACTGGATCACATAATTGCACTACGGTAGTAGGTGAAGAGACTTGTGAGTGCGGGTACAAAAAGCCCAGACAGAAGATCACTAACAGCAGGTGTTGCCGTTGTTGGCGTGTATGTAATAAGGTCATGAATAGTAATACTGACCTTAGTTGTGACACAGCAGGTGTATGGGACCCCACAGGCGAGGGGGCCTCGTATTGAGCAGTTATGGTACATGTTGACTTCCCAATCTTTATATTCTTGACCCCCACAACACTTAAACTGAAACAGATGGAAGAAGTTCGGGCAAAAAGGTTAGAAACGGGTAAAGAAAAAAACAAAAAAAACTGGAAAAGAGGTGAAAACATGTTTGTCTGAAACCCATCTCGCCTCCAGGCTTTGTGTCTCAGTGGGCCTTCCTGTTAAAATAAAGATCAAACTAAAAAAAACACCCATGAAAATGGCAGAAACATGGAGAATATGAAGAGAGAAAAAAAAGAGCAACAACTTGGAAAACAACATGAATTCATTGCAGGAAAAAAAACACCAGAAATATTCTGGCATGAAATTTCCCACAAATTCCAAATATTTACATGAAATTATTCTGGAGTCTGTTTGTTTGGGCGCCCTGTAATGTCTCTGGCAAAACGTGCTGTGCAGATGGAGGCTTGGCTGAGCAACACAACACGATGACACCAAAATACATGATTCTTCTGACAACATAGATTCAACAATTCATCACAGGTGTCACATTCAAAGTATTAATAATCTTCATCACATCCTCAGTTTCATGCTACAGATGACGAGACAGACACTGCATACAAAAACTCCTGCGAGCACAATTCAGACCTAAGTATGAAGTGAAGCTTTCATTGTCAATATGTTCATATTTAAGTATAAAATATGTTGTGTGTGTAAATAATAGGAACGATGAATGTTTGAGGACAAACACTTAGTATTCACAGGTTGTTAACTTGATGAGCCTTACATCTGAAAATGTGTTCATGTTTCCAGTCACTGGATCCTGCTGGACATTCAGCATGTATAACGGCTGCACAGCTGCTTCCGAGAGTCACTGGAGAGGAAATAACAGAGTGGCCAGTGTCGGCTCAGCATTGGACCTACTTAGTGACACAAATGTTTTCTTTCTGGGAGTGGGAGCGCAAAGGCAGGAAGAGGGAATGAGAGCAGAAGCAGACGAAGAAAAGAAAAAATGTGAGAAGACGAGAGCACTTCGATCAGTGTGCCGATATGGTGCCAGAGCGCCAACGCATCACTCCCTCGTGTTGCTGGCAGGGACTCGCTGGAGAGCTTTGCTCAGTGCCGGGTCAGAACCCAAGCAAAGGTCACAGAGCAGCAAAGCAATTATGTGCTGATTCATGCCTGAAAGTTTCAGTTTGACTGGAGGTTCAAACACATTATAATTCCGACGCGCAATCCAATCAGGGTGCAGAGAAACTCATCTCTGGAAAGAGAACCCTGCAAAAGAAAGTAGTGTGAATACTATACCAGTGGCATGCACAGACTTTTTTTCGAAGGGCAGGAGTGCCTTTAACATGCGTGAGTTTTTGCTGTCCAAGCGGACAGTTTATCATGTGTTTACCAACCAATGGGTCAGTTTCATGTGTTTTATTTCTACCCAAGAGTGCAGTTTAGTGTGTTTTGCCACCCAGGAGGGCACTTTAGAGATAAGCTCGATGAGGTACTTCGGTTCACATGGCCACAAAGTGCGTTTTTTTGGAATGTGACGCACCAAATTCAAAACAGATTGTTTTCTTGCACAGGCTAAATCACTCATTTTAATGTAATGATATATTGTGTATGATTGGTTTTGATGAATAAAATAGGACTTCATACGAGCTACAAATTGTTGAATCTTTTTTTTTTTTTATTGATTTCTCACACAATGCGCTAACCTTTGAGTTGTATTGACAGAGACAGTGAGCGAGCTTGTAGCCGACTGTCCAACTGACTGATGTCCAAATGTTCACTGGCTGACTGAGATAGCGACTGCATGGCTAATTGGACAGATTAGATGACTGCTGAGTGTTGGCTGTGAGACAGGAAGTCACTTTGTCTTTCGTTTTCTACATCAATTATTACACAGTCTGAGTGTAAGACACTAAGATTAAAAGGTGGTTCTCTAAGTTCAGATAAACTTTTCAGGTCACCCCGGTCAGTGTTGAAGTGGAGGGGTCAGCTCTCAACAATGTGCATTTTGTGCAACAGTACTGATAATTCATGGGTTTATGTGCAGCAGCAACCACAGAGGATCTCTACGAACACAGCTGGTGACTGATGGACTGTTGCCGTTGGCGGTAACCACCTCCCACCTGATGAATGGACACGCTGCGGAGACCAGACTGATCAATTGGGGACACCTCCATGTCCCAGAGATGAAGAATTTGGTCAATAAGCAGACGCACAAAGTGACTGATGGTCCATCCGAGACAGCGACATTGACTTGTTCCCATGAATAACTTGGCAGCTGCACAGTGAACTTGATCAGGTCGTTGGTTTCACCTGCATTCATCGTCGGCTGTGCAGGACCTACTCACAGGCTTTCACTGGCAGAACTCCACTCGTTCTGTTTGATGTCCATGTGACTGGCAAGTTATTTCACACGAATAATGAACACAGTAGTTTTTCCTTTATAACTCACGTGAACAACACATATGAAACATTTTCGAAATATTCTGTGCTGAGAAAAATACAGCTGTTGAAAAAGCTGTTTTCAGGGTGAACACCAAGTCCAACCACATCCATCTAGTCTTTGCCTTCTTTACACTATATAATTAATGTTAGACGCACAAAGCATTAATAATTTCATGACCATGTCCCTTTACAGATGGTATTGAGGCCTTTGGAAGTGAAAAAGTATTTCCAGCAGCTACTTTTCCTCCACCGATCGTGGCTTCAGATGAAATGCGCCAAACAAAGATGAGCTGTGTGTTTGCAGACAGCGAACAGTGTGATCCAGATTGGTTCAGTGCCTTAACAAAAACAGAGGGGATTTAAGTCTGCTCTGCTCCCATCCTGGCCAGGGAGTACCAGGGGGCTCAGACCTTGGCTGTGATTTACATTTCTCACCTGCTGATTAACCACAAACTAATACGACTGTGAGCCCCGAAAGACGGCGCGTGAACAACGCGCTCTGTACTTCTGCCTTTTGTATCCACAGTTTCCCATAGTCAGACTGCCTGTTGTGTCCATGATCCAAAAGATTCTCACTTCACTCCAATAATCCAAAAAAAATGGGCCTTGCGGTTGTCCAGCCCAAATGCCACCATTTCCTCCTGTGATGACTCCATAATGGACTTTGAAATATGCATCGGCGCCTTTGTGTGAAACAACCACACAGCAGTTGAGGGAAAGAAGAGCGCGTTTGTCCAAACATCTGAATGACATTGTTGTTTGCAGCACTGCAAGACTTCAGCAAAAAGCTGCTGAGGAGGCAGCGAGAAGCTGAATACTGTGAAAATGGAGTGAATGGCAGAGTTCAGACGCTGGCACAGATGACTTAAAAAAAAAAAGCATTGAGCTTTTTGCAGGAAAATGCTACAGTCCCTGACAAAAGTCTTGTCACTTATCCAAGTTGAAGGAACAAAAAGAAATAACTTGACTTGAAATTGATCTATTGGAATCAGGAATGGCTTATATGACAGGCAAAGCCCTCTAGATAATGATCATTATATCAAAATAAAGTTTTTGTATTATTCATTGAGTTTTATTATTGAATTAGAACAGAAAGTTCAGATTTTGCTTAGACAAAAGTCTTGTCGCATACAAAAATAACATCAAAATTATAGGTGAACTGTATTCTGAATACACAAACATGCTACA
>JASSRZ010009892.1:16467-29035 GCA_032164315.1 Malacoctenus gilli | reverse complement strand
GTGTGTGTGTGTGTGTGTGTGTGTGTGTGTGTGTGTGTGTGTGTGTGTGTGTGTGTGTGTGTGTGTGAGAGAGAGAGGCAGCTGAATGCTGGGTAATTACAACAGAGAGTTGTTGAATCCCCGGCGATACGGTTTGCCAGCGGCGCTCTTTGTTTGCAGGCGCGCTTGTTTGTTTGAACCCTTTCCCTCCATAATGGACTGCTGTGTAATGAGGTCACGATGTAAAATTAAGAGGATGTGCGCAGACCGGCGGCGGCGCGGCGGCGCAACAAGCCCGGCTAGCCGATATATCCGGACCATGTGAAGAGATGAGGAAAGTGGGGGGGTGGGGGGGTGGGGTGGGGAGGGTTTTTTTGGGGGGAGCTTTTTTTCTCTTCCGAAAATCCATTTAGTGCGACTCTAAACAGTTTGGCAAACTCGCTTGCAGGGTTCACGGACTCCTCTGTGACTTTGACTTAATTGAATTGTCAGGTAGCATTGTTTCAACAGCCCCTCGTGTCGATTTTAGGGGTGGAAAGCGGTACAGTGAAGTGTTGGGAGCCGAATGCTTGATGGCAATTATCAGAGTGAACGAGGCTGCCGGGTTTTTTTTTCCACATTCGAAGCCTTTTTAAACATTCCACCGCCACTTAAGAAGTGGCCTATTGCATTAGCGTTAGCGCGGCTATCCGCTTTTCCTCTATGTTTTAAGCAAATGGTTTTCCGAAAACGAAGTTTTTCTGCCAGCCTAAAAGTTGGAAAAGGGGAGCGAAGTTATTAGAGCGATGACCTTTCAGGAGATAGGAGAGGGCGATTAGGCCCGACTGTATTAATACCTTTCCCATTCGACTTAGCGGGCTTGATTTTTCTCGTATCTCCCTTACGAATGATCGCGCGGCATTGTGGCGGCTTCCATACGATTCGCTTCGCGGGCTTTAAAGTGCTTAGCAAACGCCGCGGATCTCAAAGCGAGTACGACGGCACGCCAATTGCCCTTTACTTCAAAGTGCGCACTCCTGGTGAAGTTAAGGTTATCAGATTGTTAAAGAGCTTTGCATCTTTTGTGCGCCGGCGTTTTCCAAGTCGGAGCGGCGTCGTTTCATCGACGGCTTGATGGATTCCAATGGCTTTCACTCCACACTCCGAGAGCACAAAAAAAAAGAAACCGTCAGACCGCAGATGTTATTCGCTGATGAATGGCTGAGTTTTTATTAGTCAGTGGCCAATGTCAGGGTCGGCCGATCCGTGTTTTGTATTCCCTGCAAACAGTGAGGGAATTAAAAGCCTCCAGCTACTCGTTGGATTTGTTAAAAAAGATTTGAGAAAATCTAATACAAATAAGTTCTGGAGAGTTTATTTTCCAATGAGAAGGGATTTTTTTCCTTTTTTTAATGTAACTAGGATGTGAAGTGAGCTGAGCTTAATTTGCTTGCATCCGCTCTGTGGATAACTGAAGGTGATGGGTTAAGCTTTTGCTTCCGGTGCTCCTTCCCATTACCCCGCAAGATGACTTTCCCCCCTCCCCCAGGTTTTACACCTTATGTTCAAACATCACACAAAGTCTGAGAAAAACTGTTTCCAAGACGTTTTGGGCCACGTGTGTGTGGAACATTTGTGGGATGAGCAGCGAAGCTGGATGTAGGGGTTTTGCCAGTGAAAATTCTTTTGTGCCCAAGAGGGCTGCTGGATATATCAAAAAAAATAAAACAAACAAGACGATCGCCAGGATGATATTAACATGCATGACATACATGTAGCATATGACTGACCAAGATTAGTTGCATAAAACGGCTCAACATTCGAGCGTGTATTCGAGGGTGAAAATTGGTCCAGTCAATCATCCTCCCAGGGGGCTGGTTGCCATGATGACACCTGATGATGAAAGCAGGCAGCGACTTGCTTCGCGCGCACCCTGCAGCTACACACATGTTGGACACTGACATTGCTATGATTGTGGTGGTATGGTCACACGCTCTCTACATTGTTATGGTTGTGTAAGGTTGCTGCAAGCTCCTCAGGTGGCTACAGCAGTAGAAAGGTGCGGCGTATTTTGTCAGGCCACATCCTTAAGTATTTGTGTTGGCCACTCTGACACGAACAGCCAATCGGGTTTCAATCAGACGGCAGACTGGAGGCACCTGTGGGCACCAGAAGTCTCCAGGACATTGGCATAGTTTTCATGAATTTAACCCCCCCCCCCATGGTTTACCCCTTTGGAACGTGATTTCTTCCTAAAGCCAGTCACATGTCCTCCCCTCTACTTGTATCGATGAATACTTTGGTGCTTCCTCTGGAGGATGGACTAACAATAACTAAGGGACTGTCTATCAGGGTTGATAGTCATGTCACATGATTTTACATGAAGACTGTGTGTCGGAATCAAAACTGCTGAAAAAAAGCATCCAGTGGATGCGTTGGAGGCGGGTGATGACTGCAGTTTCTTCAATGGAGTCTAATCTGGATGAGTGGTGTATCCACCCCTATATTTAGCCACAACGATCTCATTATCGGTGTGTCACCAGAGGTGACCACATGCGAGCGGCCCGGATGGCGGTACAAAATACGCCCTCGTATATTTTATGCACGGGCGTCACTTCAGTCAGTGCGGAAGTGAAAGTCTGAGACCGCATGTAACATCCAAGCTGCTCTTTTTTCTTTTTTGACACCGGCTGTCAAACGGGAAAAAATATGTCAGTCAAGAAAAAAGCTTTGACACATGTCCCGATGAGAGACAACACAGGTTTATTTCTGTTCGCCGCTGTTGCTCTCTAACCAGCAAATTAACGGACAGACATGCAGACGGATGGACAAACAAACCGATGAAATCTTGGAGAATGATGTGCGTCCCACTTTTATTGACTGATATGTGGAAAAAAATGGTTCTGGACCTGTGAAGGTGTTTCTAATCACTGTAAATTTGATTAGGCCCATTTGGTTTCTATTAATACAGTTCAGCTGGGACAGACTGACTGTAGATTTTGAACAGTTAAACACCAGATAGATAAAAAAATAAATTGATTCAAAAGTATCTGTGAAATCAGAGTAAACAACCAGTCTGATGTAGGAACTTTCGAATTTTTCCTTTTTGTATCTGTGCTGGAATCTAAATTAAGCCTCAGCGACAAAGGTCAAACATTACAGCATTATAATTACATTTCTAAAAGCACATGAAAAAACAGATTGTTGCCCCCCCCCCATCCAGAATCATTCGCCACCGCTCAGCGAACAGCTCTTTCTTTCACCCTCCAACATGTTTGAAAAACGATTTCAGGGAGGGGATATAAAAGCAGATCGCCCTGCGAGGACCTCTTTTAATAACCGACTGCTTCTCTGATTTTTGTGAACAGGTTCAAACAGGTGGGGGAAGGAGGGGGGTAGAGGGAGACGGTGCTTGTGGTGAATCATTCCTGCCTGTTGAAATTCCACTCACGCAAACCAGGGGGCTTGGACTTCCAATAGGATTTTTTTAAAACGACTAGGCTCCAGAGACAAATAGCGCTTATTTATCAAAGGAGGCGTTAACTCTCATCTATAAACTCCGGGCTGCATTAAGGAGAGGTGGTGTTGGGCGTCCTGGTGGTGAAGCAAAAAAATAAAGAGGAAATAGTGAAGCACGCGCAAGGACGAACGGCTTGCTGGAGCGCCGCTTCCTCACTGGAACAGATGTACTGTAGGTGAGCAAAAGCCTACACACATCATAGATGAAGTTTTTTGTCCTCCCGTGGTTTGTTTTTGGTATAAACATGCTGTTATTTTGTCCTCCTGCGCTGAAGCCTGTTCACTGTGTTCCTGCTCGGATTCTGCCCACGTGGACCAGCGAATGCATCCTAATCTTTTATTCTCTTCAGATGGAATCATACCGTCGCCGCTCCGAGAAGAGGAAGAAAAAAACAATAATATGCCCTTTGGTTTTAGCTCAAGCAATGACTTGGTGAACTCATCGCGTTGTGTATTTGCTCTGTCCAAGCTTATTTCGATGCTATCTGGTGAACAAAGTGTTCAAAAGATGCCACTAGAGAAAAAAAAGGCGTTGTCGTTGATCCTCACATCCTCCGCAAGGAGGATGCGCTCGTCTTCGTGGAGGCAAAACCTAAAATAACGAATGAATTTTTTGTCGGAGAAAAATCATGAAAACAAAATAGCCAAATTTTGCATTTTTTTTGGGACAAACTGATTTGCAAACCTTTTTTTTCTTGTCCTTGCCTGTCACTTTTCACTTCAGACATGTTTGCTTGAATACATCCATTCACAAGATACTAACACACACATTAAAGATTCAATTTAGTTCAATTAAAGATCAAATTTGCACAAAAGGCAAACTTTAAACGCCAGCAGTCGTCAGTTTTACAAGTCTGCTGCAGACTGTAGGAAAGTGCCTAATTGCAGTTTGATAATGGGAGTTCATCCTCCGATCCTTTGCGCCTCCATCCAGGAGGTCCGGAGCACCTCTGATCTGCTCCACTCCACTCGGTTCTGTCAAAGTGTTGGTTTGCATGTCGCTGGCAGGGAAGATTTGGCAAGTTTTGTGCTCATCCCACAAATTCATGTTCCAACTAATCTGGCCTCTTAAAAAGGCAATCAACAGGCTTTCCAACATTACAAGATTTACTGCCAAGGACAATTGCTTCAACTAAGAAATAATGTCCCAAACACAAACTATCTTAAACTTTGTGTTGGGGACATTTGTGAAGCGACGCCCTTCGATTATCTTCTCTAAGTGCCAGACTCATACGATGACTCAACACAATCACCTTCTCTCTCTCTCTATTTCACCACCCAATGAAACTTTCTCGCCAGTCATTTCCCATCATGCCTCGGGGGTCATTGGAGAGCAACCGCGGCGGCTGGCTTCAAACGCGGGCCTTAATCTCGGAAGGCTGCCGATGTTTGCGAGATGCCCGAGCGAATCGGATGGAATTGGAACGGCGGCGCGGCTGGCAGGCGCCGTGTGGAGTCCAGTCCAGCGATTGATTCAGCTCAGGCCAGGCGGGGGGAGTTTGCACATTTTTTCCTGCAAGACAGGTCCGGGCTGCTCAAGGGAGGGAAAAGGGGAGCACATGTGGAGAGGGGAGACGAATGAATTCAGCCACAGGTTTTTTTTTTTTTTGGTTTTTTTTTCGGTGCCATCAAACTGGGACGGTCGTGACACCCCTCGTTTAATTAACGAGTGTACGAGCCTGTTTTTCAAGGTCCGTGAATCAGCTTCAACTCACTCGAAATTGATTTATGTTGCGTGGAAAAGAATTACGACAAACAGTTTCAGTTCTTAAAATGTGTGTGTGTGTGGGGGGGGGGGTGTGTGTAAGAAAGCAAGACAATTGACCAACATAAAAAACATTTTCAAATTAAACTGTCATTTTTCAAGCTTTGAGCGTGAGAATCGTGCAAGAAAGAAAATGATACTGGTAAAATACCAATTAATAGTCTGTATTAGAACCCTGACTCACACTGGAACATTATCCTTGGTCACGTGTGCTAAATCCTATACTATGATTGGCTGGTTGTAAACCCTTCGTCCCTCCTAATACCTACTTGAAACAATCAGCACTCCCATGCTTTAATTTAAGTTACTTCGGCAGTTTGACAAACGAGGCAACTTTCTGACCAAATCTGGCGACTTTCTGAATCTTGGCAACTTGTTAAACTCCATGCAAACTTCTGTTGGATATTTTAGAGACTCTGATGTCAAAGTATGTGTCATTCTGTATGCTATACCTTCTTGATTTGGACCACCTACCTTGCTTTTTGTCTGCTAGCTCCTAAGGCTGCATCACTGATCTTTCATTGAGAAGCATTGTTGACTTGTGGTTATTTCTAGAGCAGTCTGACCCCTGGTGGACAGATAAGGATGAGCAGTGATTTCTATAGGTGTGGTTGTTTTTTTTAACCACCAGCCGAATTAAGCCCTGATGCAGGCCAGCGATGGCTCATGGGCTGCAGGTCCCCCCCCACCCCCCACCCCTCACCCCCCTGTGCTCAAGCCTTTTTCTTTCCTTTGTGATGTGCGTGACATGGATAAGTAGATGAATCACTTAATATTCCACTTTTCTGTCAGTGTGAAGTCTTCCCTGCAGTCACGGCCCGCCACGCTCTCCCCACTGTGGCGGACGCACACAGACAGACACACACATACACCATTGTACTTGGGATGACGCCTCAGCCTCCCGCGCCCTTCTGTCTCCTCAACCCCTGCGATTTCCAAATGGAAATCAGTTGACCTCGGACGGATTCGGTCCAGGGCCTCCGACCCCCCGCCGCCTGACCCACGGCGGGCAAATTAAGATGTTGGATCCGCGAGAAGACTACGGCCGCCTCTGATGAACAACTGATCTGGCCGGTTTTAATGAAAGTCGGACCGCCACGGTCCAACCCCCCCCACCCCCCCGAACCCATGGCGTAAAAGCCCTGGCTCTAACACACTCTGTTCACGCCTTACTGAAGCCAAGAAACTTTTCAAGGCCAGATATTCAGCAGTGGAGTTAGTTAACCTTGTCCAGAGTCAGTCCCCCCCCCCCCCTTCCCACCCCACTTCCACACTCGCCTTTTTAAATGATGGGCCTCTCATAGCAGCCAATTAGGCGGTGTCATTTCTCGAAGTGCCCAGGCCCCACCGGTTTGATAGATCATGCAACCGGAAGCATGTGGAGGGAGAGGCAGCCGGGCGTGCTCCCAGGTCAGCTCCATCCAACACACACCGGGCCCGGCATCAGTCAGCCAAGGCTCTGTGATCAATGGGGAGGAAACTGTGTAGCTATTATTTATAGGATCACCAGGCCATTAGACCCAACTATCCACTTAGCCTTTGCCACTGACTGTTTCTGTGTGCCAGACTAGAGAGAATTGGAGATTGAGGACGGCGGGCCAGCCCATATTGTCGGACTCTTTCCGTTCATTTATCTCCATCCACAGTGAATTTACTCGGGGGTGGGGGGTGGGGACTGTGGCGGCAGTGATCCAGCAGACCCACCTAGGTTAGGAAGGGAGGCGGTGGGATGGTGTTTGCAGACCACACTCAGTCATGTAGAACCCAGATTCCTTGTACAAGTACAAATGTGGCAGCGTTTGCTTTCGGTGGTTGGAGGCGCACGGACGGAGGGAGGCGAAGCACGGAGGCAGGGATGAATGCGATTATTTAGGCGTTTCGGGAAAAACTTGGTCGTTTGTTTTGCCTGCGGCTGAAGCTGGTGGGGTCTGAGATTGGGTAACTAATCGTTTTTTTGTTATTTTATGACTTTTTTATTGGCCTCATTTTTATTTGTTTGATTTGGCATTTTTATCGCATTAGAAGTCTACTAAAAGAGAAAAAGGAATCATGTACTTACTCTCTGCTCTATATTTTGCTGTTGTCCCACACTGTTCGTTGCCTCTCAATGCTAGAAACCAGAGCAGTGGCTCCCAACCCAGCTTACATGACCTCCTCAGGTGGGTGCGATGGATCATGGGGGTGGGGGGTTAGGCTTTGTCCGCTTAGAGGTTGTCAAGGGAACTCAGAATCTAGAGCAAACCCTGAAAAGCTGACTATTATGCTTTTATCTTGAAGATTCCTGCCACTGTCGCTTGGCTTTGCTGTCATGTTTTGAGAAAGCAGAGGTTCGAGCAGTGGGGGTGTGTGTAGGGTGTTGTAACCCCACTCAGAGACAATCAGGGGGCTTCAAGGGGGCTTCTGCAGACAGAATCTAAGCAGAGAATTGAACGGCGTGTTCTCGTTGTAAAGTGAGAAGCTAAACTGCGAAGCCTCTGCAACGGGCCCAGCGTGCGCTCGGTCACATGATACCTTATTTTGGGAGAAAGTGGAAATGGACCCACTGTGCTGCAGTGCGAATCTGTTGCAATTTTAAAGTCGTGAGGAGAAAAAAAAACCAAACCCCACAACCTGCTTGAAGAAGCATTTCCAAAGTGTTGACACATTTCTCCAGCTCCCTTGTTTCTATTTTTAAAAACCGCCACGGTTCAGCATGATCCTCCCTGAACCGCGATGTGCTTGCAGGAGCGAAAGCAGCGTGAGTGCGATCGGCGGGACCTCTGACGGGACACTCGGAGGTCAGAAGTCAGCATCGCTCCTCCGCTTACACGTGAGGGTGGAGGGGAGGGAAAAAAAGCATGTTTTTTCACAAGCAGATGGATCATCTACTTTCTGGAGCTCTAATGGGCCCCCTCTTAATTATTTATGATCATTGGAACTAAGCTGGAGTCTCAGCTACAGCTCATTTTCGTGTGCTTTTGTTGGGTCGTCGCTGGTTCAAACTTCCGAGAGGATCAGTGTGACTTTAGAGTGCATCCCAAGTGCAACCTGATGTGGAGCACTGGAGGGGGGGCCCTTTCGATTCTCCTCCTGTTTTGGCGGAGTTCAGGTGATGTTTGGAGGGAGGTCGGTAACAACTGCAGTGCGTAGTGTCTAAATAAAGAATATTTGCTTGTTGCCCTTGAAAGATACAGTGTCAGCACGCATCAAAGCTGAAAACCAATGCGAGAAACCATAGAGGCTTCCTCTGTTAAACAAAAGTCCAGTCGTATTTGAGGGGGCTCTCACATCAGGGTGGTCCAATGACCTGGTGCCTGCCCTTCAAGTGGAGTGGACTGCAATGGCAGAATACTCGTTTTTCACTGCTAATCCCACAAATGCATGTTCCTAACAAGTGTCACGCCACTGAAAAGGAAAAAAGTTGTGGTATAGTTGTGCTTTGAGATATTTTGCCCAGCAGCAAAGTCACAACAAAGTTCTTTTTGGTGTAGTATTTTTGATGTTATTGCATGTATTTCTGTGAACAATGAGTGCCACGGATGTCATGTAAGAAAAGCACCCACACGGCAAACTTTGGTCCATTAACATCACAACAAACAGGAATTTTCTTTGGATCAGAAACAAGACATGTTCAAAATATCTTCTGTATGAACCATTCAATTGAATAAATGATTGAAACCATGCTATAAGTTGATGGTTGATTGCCTAGGAAGGACATGCAGAGGAAAATTTAACGGAGACAGAGAAGAAGTGAAAACAATCTTGAGGAAAAAGTCCAAAAAATAAACTGGTTAGCCTTTAGAACACACGTGACATCGTGCTTTTTTTTCCCACCTATTCAATTTACACCCAGGTTGTTTTGAGGCAGGGTGTATCATTGGTGTGATCTGTCAGAATCACACCCTCCCTTTTGTCCCTTGAGGGTACATATCACATGACTTCCCTTATAGTAAAAGAGTTACATCATCCTAAACTAAACACAAACAAAATATGATTGTATTTAATCAACAAAGAATTGCAGGTTCCAAATGGAATAAAACCTCCCTGGCTGCACCACTTAGTGAAACACCAAGTAGAAAATATACTTTGCAACGTTTTGCGCTTCTCAGGGTTTCGGTGATTATGTTTTACCGACTGGACTTACTGTCAAGTTGTCCGACAGAAGTCTGCCATCTGCTGGTCAGTTGTGTGTCAGGGCATCCCCTCTCACTGGATTGGTTCATACTGTCACGTCAGGCTTAACAGGGGGCTGAGATACACTTGTTTGTTCTTCACTGGAACTTGACAGGAAAGTCTAACATGTCCCATTATTAGTCCTGCTGCTCATCATGAGCTTGAACTCAACATTCTCACGGTGCATCAGCTCCTCACCAAGGTTCCCTTTTCGAGACTATCGTACGACTTGGCGAGTCAAGATTGTTGTTTTCTTTTTTCCTGTTGAGAGGCACACATGATGCATTGTCCTGCACGCTCACTTCACAAGAACAAGACCTTGGTTCAATTTCAGCCTTCTTCTATAGCCCTCCCTTTGGTGCTCCTCCTTGCACTACAGCCTCCCCCAAGAGCCAAAGGCATAAACGGCAGGTTAGGTGAGGTTAATTGCTGGCTTTAATTTGCCTGTAGGGTGTGTGTCTTTTATTGTACGTCTTCCAGTATTAGCCCTGGGATGGAGCAGCAACCTGCCAAAAACAGTAATCTGCCTTTCCACGAGATTTGCTCCCAGTGACCCTGAGCTAGGGTGCAAATTGCTATCAGAGGTGGATGATGGATAAACTACGGTTTACACAACAGTTTTGCAGACACCTCCTGGTGCTGTGATGTCACTGCTCGCCACTACTGTGTCCCCAAAGAAAACAGCAGCGGCAAGTTGATGTATCTGAACAAAGCAGAATCTAAAATGGTCCAAAAGCATCTTGGTGTGAATGAGAGCTGATGTTTAAGCAATGTGACCTGATCTTTGTTCTTTGTTGTTTGATGCTTCTTTGTGTCAGTTGAATTAATTCACAAGCTACAAAACAGTCACGAATTTGGCAAAATGCTGTTTTTCATGCGAATAACTGTTTTTTTAGAATGAAGCCAGAAAGCTCATTCCTTGAATGCTGCATGAATGGGCACTTTGCTGTGTGGTTGTTTAGCTTTAATGTCAGCTACACCTAAAAATGTATTCATTGTGTTGGTGAAGGTATGAGATGCAACCATGGGACATCGTCTTTGATGTTTGAACCCCCAAAAAACTGTTCAAAGTGGTGATGCCTTTGTCATGGATTGGGTCACCGTGGCTTATGACTCCAAAAAAGTGGCTCACTTGAAAAAAGTTTGCCTAAAACTGCACTTGATGGTCCAAGTCATTCTGAAACCTGATGCTTGACACTGCATTAATTAGCCACACACTTTTAATTTTAATTTTTTAATTTTTCATGTTTGTGATTTTACTGTTATAGTTGAAGTCATCTCAAGTAATGATCCCAAAACAGGACAGCAGGTGGCAGCAGTCAAAAATCCCTAACAGCTGACTAAAGTTGGTTAGTTTCGGAATGAAGTTTTCTTATATCTTGGCTCATCACAAAAGCGTTCCTGCTGCGTAGGTGGATATTCAGATGTTACAGCTATGGCCCATTCGGAATCGAATTTTAGCTGCGCGTGACCCCTGAGCTGAACTGAGTTTGACCCCCCTCCTGGTTTAGATGAAAAAAACAGGAAGAAACTTCTCCCCGCACAAGCCAAACGACTCTTGTGTCCGGAAAAAGCTGGCTCGCTATGATGGCCTGGATTGTGAAAGGTTCAGACGAGTTGTGTCACCCGAGTGTTTTGCTGGCGGCGTTCAGCCTTTGTCTGAGCGGAGTGGCTTGAACAACTTGAGAAACATTACTGTATTCAGTGAGAGATTAACAACTGCTGCAGAGCTGGGGGACTCTGACCTCATCGCTTGATAAAAAAGGCCAGCGGTTTTGATAGGCAAGATGTGTTTTCCACTTGTCGGCATCCGTGAAGCGAAAAACACGAGAGTGACCCTGGTTTTCCTGCAGTGGTGTCACACGCTTCCTGATTCCTACAGCCCAACGGTTTACGAGCGATTCTTCGCCATCTGTCGGATTGTCGGATTGGTTAAAGCCAAATGACTTTGAGAGATGTTTTCAGTTGATTTACAGAGTCCCCCTAGTCAGACGATCCACACTTGATAATGGTGTTACCCTTTTTTTTTTTTTTTTTTATTCATTGTAGTTTGGAATACTTGTTTTGGTTCTCATTCCCCTTTGACCCCTTTGCTGTCAGCCACAGATGGAGGAGGAAGACAGGCAGCCAATTAAAGTTGAGTGGTTTTAAGCCACCTGTCTAAGTTTAGTTAATTTGTTAGGATGAATTCTCAGATTCACACATACACACTTTCTCCGACTCCAGAACATCTAATTCTGAGCCTAGTTTGATCACAGTTAGAGGCATATTAATGCAACACAAGCTCCCTCCAGTAATTAGAAAAGAACTTGATAAAACCTTGTGTATTTCAGAGTTTGACCCCAAATTGTGAGTTTCAAAGCATCAGTACGTTCAGCTGGATTCAAATATGGTGTTAAATTTGCAAACTAATTGTTAAAATGTGTGGCTCTGTGGTTGTGTATCATCTTTTGGGCACGTTCCTGCATGGTGAGAAAATCTACACATACACGTTTCACATTGATTATCTGGCTGTTTCTCAGTTCAGGCCGCTGCCCACTTTTCCCTCATTTGGAGGGCATTTTTTGGGGAATTGCTCTCCTACTTTTTTGTCTCGAACATGCGTCACTTGTGAGTCACCGCGTGTTGTCACGAATTGAGAACTGGCAACGGCAGCCAGTCGGTCCTACTTCCTGCGCCTTCTGAAATTCGCACGGCATGAAATCATTCGTGAAATCCAATGGGTACAATCCATTTGTTCCTTTTCCATTTTGCGACACGGCCGTGCGCTTTGATGGTCTATAAATACTTGTCGACACCTTTAGGTCCATACTCGAAATCAGGAAAACACATGCTTTCAATTTTTATTTTTGTGACATCCTGTGCTTTTCCTTCCTTTTTCCCTTCCTTCCCAGAATTCCCTCACCAGTGTCCCATCTCCCAATTAGCCATGTCTCTGGTCCATCTGAGCTCCAGCTCGTCTTTCATTTGTTGCCAGATTGTCAGTTTTATTTGCTCTGGTGTTTGTCGTGTGTTTTCTTGCCCATTGTTCAGCTCTTCCTCTTTGGTTTTTTGTGACTCCGCCTCAACCCTTGCCCGCTCCTCTGCCTGTGGGGACCGACTCCCAGAGTTTGACCTTTCGGATTCAAAGTGGATGTTTTTGGGGGGGGGGGGGGTTGGACCTTACATCTGGCC
>JASSRZ010009892.1:0-16457 GCA_032164315.1 Malacoctenus gilli | reverse complement strand
CTGCGGGCTCATGTGTCCCCCCCCCCCCAGAATGTCAGCCTCCAGTTTGATCCTCCTCCGATGTCATTCTGTTTCCTCAGATCTTACTGTGAGCTCTTAAATCTAATCCTGTGTTCGCACATCTTTCACTAAAAAGCACAGAAAGAGGTCCTCGCACTGTGATGTGATTCTAACACACACACACACACACACACACACACACACACACACACACACACACGCACGCACGCACCTCTTCAGCATGTGTGCTGGAAACTTGCAGGACGGTTCCGAAGAATCCGTCAGTCGTCGTCCGCGACAAACTTCGTTGGATGTTATTCTTTCTTTTCTTCCGTGACATTGTGAGTCTCACATTCTCGAAAGTTTCACCATCAGATAAAAGACGAAAACTTTGCGCGCGATAAGAATCGCGGCCTTAATGAATTTTTTGGCCGGAGCGCGCTGATAAATGAACCGAATGATTCGGACGAAATTGGCCGGCTGCTTGCTTGAGTCTCCCGAGACTGAAAAAAAAAATGTCCGGCACCCCCCCCCCCCCCCTTGCCATTAGCAAACTTAATATTTAAAGAGAGCCCTTTCAATGTTGTGCTTGCTTTTGTAGCGGCGGCAGTGGTGTGCAGTGGGAGGGGGGGCGTCGGGCTAGTGGCATCTGATTTATTGCATTTACTGTACGCCGCGCGAAAAAGCGCTTATACGAGACAAGTGGAGGAGAGTGCTCCGGCGAATTTGGCCTGATGTGTGGAGCCGCGAGAGTGCTGATATTATTCACGAGGGGACTTTTATCCCGGGCTTAGCTTCGTGTCCAGCTCAATTAGGCAAAGCTCATACACTTTTGAAGACACTGAGCCTCGATTATCATCAGAGGAGCTGCGGGCCACGTCCCACCGACTTGTGTCTCCTCTCCCTTTTAGCTTTGTAAAAACAGGGAGGACGAGGAAGAGGGAGGAGGAGGAGGCGGGTGGCTGCACTGGCCTATTTTCACATGTCAGTTTGGGACACCGCAGGAAAGCTCGTGCGCACGTGTGCGTACGTTCCCCTCTGCCATGTCAATTGCGCCGCGCCCGCTCGGGCCCCCCCTCCGGGGAAAGAGTATCGCGCTCCCCGAGCAAGTGTTTCCTCCTCTTATTTAAGGGGCCTCCCCCAAGGAGAAGAACACACCCAATCAGACTCCGCCATGTGACCCATGAGTGACCCTCGCCCAGCTGGAGGAAGGGGGGTAAACTGGAGCAGCAGGGGTGGTCATGTACAACTTGACAAGAAAGGATACCTGGAAATCAAAGAAATAGTTATGTCGTCCCTTTTACTGAACAAGTGTGTTTAATTATCCTTGCACACGCACACAGCAGTCATCAGGTCAGTTTTTATCCCCAAAGAAACTTCGAGCAACACATGAATCCTCGATTTTCTCACCAATCGTAGTTTTGGAGCAAGTATTTGCTGACCGATTGTGTGTTGATGTTCTCAGGGTGTATTTGCGGTTCATTTCAAATGCATGGACCAATTTTTATGGAATTTAATCCTGAAGACAGATCGGAACTGATAAATTATGAGTGTGTGACGGCGACACACTGAGACCGTCACTTCGAAGTTCCTGCTTGCGTGCCACATGAAAGTTAAACCCAACTGTAGTTCTGCGAGCTCACTTGTACAAATCCTGCTTGTTTCGCTGCCTTTCTCATTATCTCAGAGGAAAGTCGACCACAATCAGCATGACCCAACAAACACAGCTTCGGCTTCGCCTGCGCACGCACGCACGCACGCATGCACGCATGCACGCACGCATGCACGCACGCACGCACGCACACAGACCGTCAAACCTTCAAGGAGGTCAGGTGTGCTCTCTGCACCTGTGTATGTAGGGTGCATTGTACTCTCTGTGCAAAGCACCTTTAAATAACCAACTTAAAAGTTGCCCTCACAATCATGTAACACTCGAAAGAAGGAAAACTCACAAGCAGGGACCTTCAAAGTGTTGCAAAATGTTTCTGAGTTGTGTCAAATCGTATGACTCCTGTTACGTATGGCCGAGCTGTTTTGATACATTGCATGTGTCAGTTTGAATGCGTATCCATGTCAAATGACTGCAAAGTTTAAGTTCACGCTTTAATACTCCGTGTCAACGATTGTTTTGATTGAAGTGGACTTATTTATGTTTCTACATTGAACATTTGTCTGTATTTGTTTCATTGCAGTTTCACAATTTGTTTGCATTAAATCCAAATACAACAAGCACCTGTTGCTTGGAGGAAGCGATGCAAGAAAGAGTTTAGCTGGCTGTGAATCTCACTAAAGGACACGAGGTCACATTGGGTGCAACAGTACAGTTGCATGAAACGATTGTTCATACCGATTAAAGACAAAATCATCAATCTGGCCTTAATTCTAGATGGACGTTCACTGCTCACAGATCTGTTTGCACATTTTGATTTGGCGTCACGTTGTGAACACGTCGCAAGAACCAACAGGAGATAAATTGTTTCCTTAAATTACTCATTATTTTTCACAAACTGGACCACCAAAGAAAAAGCCTAACCTCTTCGCCGGGAATCCGATGAGGGATTTATTTCGTGGGCGAACGCGTTTTGTTTGGCTCCATCTGCTGCTGTGCGCCAGCATGACTCACACCGCCGGTGCACCTCATTAGAAAATACTTCCAGCCTTTAACATTGTGCTTAACAAAGGCCACTGAGTGATTTTTTTGTTATACCTGCGGTCGAGTTTGTTCATCAATAACAGCTCCACTCAGCCTGAAATTTCAGCACCGGCTGACTCCAAATCAGCCTCTGCTATTAAATTCCCTGCACTACTCACTGTAACTGAGCAGGACTGTGATTGTGTCATCTGTGCGAGTCAGGTTAGTGTCCGTTAAAGCAGAGTTCATCCCCCAACAGTGCAGTTCGGGAAATACTGTAGACATGTTTGAATGACGATACGACTTGTGATGAGAAGGGGACTGTGGTTTTAGATATCGGCTTGTGTGGACGGGCGGATAGTGGGGTGCTGGAGCTGCTCGGCCTTAGAGCGGACAAAGAAACGACCGAAAAGAAACACCACCTGCTGGCGTCCGTCGTCCCAGTGGCACCTCAGTTGGACACTCAATCACTTTTTTCTGATCCACTGGTGTTACAGGAACAGGAAGGGCCCGAGCACACGACGCCGTTACTTTGCTATCCTGGTGGTGTTTCTTCATCGTAGGGATTTTTTTCAATGCTCACTCGGGACATAAAGTCAGACACTCGGCATCTATGCGTCCCAACATGGTTCATCAATGACGTCGGAATGACCTGAGAGAAAGAGGAGCTTCACATCGTCTCTGCGTGGGGGGGGGGGGGGGGGCCGGAATGAATGATGACACCGGGGGGGGGGGGGGGTGGGTACTTTACTAGTGACCTGTCCAGTACTTGTCCAAACCATTTTTCTAATGTCAGCTGGGGGAAAGGCTCTGGCCCACAGAACAAAGTGTGTTTGGAAATGATTGATGGAATAAGTTTTGGTGGGGGGTTCCGACCTTGACCTTCCCAAATCGATTGTCACTGCTGCAGTTTAGAAGTTAGAAGTTATTAATGGGAGAGAAGAAAAAAAGGCATGTAATTTCACCGTTTACACGATGCTACCGCACGTTTTTGCCTGGCTCGGCTCCGGCGGTGCATGGCGGCCCGCCGTCAGTTTTTTTTGCGGATGCAGGCGATGTCCGCACTTGTTTTTTTGTTTTTTTTCCCCCACCTCTGCTTGTGTTTGCAACACGAGGTCTTTTCAGCAGCAGAGGGGGAATTACTCAAATGCTTGACACACTCATTAACTGTCTTTGAGAGTCCTCTTGTTAGTGCTTCTGCCTTCACTTTATTGTTTATTTTATATAATGGCCCTGAGCATTGAACTCGAGGCGCATCGCTAATCAACACAATAGCTCAACCGCCTCCTTCCCCTGTCAACAGCTCTTAAAGCGGTTGAACAATAAACACGGGGAACTGCAAGGTAACACTTAACTTGACAGATGCGCAGCTTTATGACAGCTGCCAGGCACTTTTTTTTAGTGGTTGCGCTTTCATTTCGCTCCGATTGCAGTTGAAGTTGAAGCCTTTGTGTCCCGGCTTTTATCTCCCCCTGCGACTAAATCGTCCTGTGGACACAATGGAGATTTTTCATTGAGAATTTCATCCTGCAAATTCTGTTTTTTGTCTGTTTTGGGTTTTTTTTATGGGTTACTGGAAATAGGATTCATGCTTTTTTTTAATGTCTCCCTTATTCGCCCCCTCTGTACTGACACACAAAGAAGAGGCAATACAACTTTTTTCTTTATTTTCTTTGACGTCATCAGCAGCACTTGTTTTCTTTTTGTAAGGCGTAAACAAGAGGCATTAGAAAGAAGGCAAACAGTCAGGTGATACTTCATGGCTGTATTTCCCTCTTTTTCCTGAACCCCCGAGCTTTAGCATGTTGAAGGGAGTTAGCATTCATACAGTTGGGAGTTAGCAACGCACTCCCATATTTCATGGTTCCTTGCAGGAGTCTACAGGGAATCTCCAGATTAGGCCGTGAAAACAGTTTGAATTAACAGCCAGAGAACACATCTTTTGGATATGAAAAAGGGTGAAATTATTAATTGCTTTGAACTATGAATCTCTGAAACCTCCTCCCGTCCTTCTCAAAGGACACCATCCAATTGTAGACCAGGTAGGTCAAACATGCGACCCAAAACGGCCCTCCAGAGAGTCCAGTCTGCCCCCCAGGTTGACTTAACCAACTGCTTTTTTTTTTTTTTTTTTTGCATTTCCTCAACTATGTTCCAAATTCTGTAGTTGTTTGTTTCAGTGGCAGATAGAACACAACACCGGAGGCCACATGTAGCTCGATCTCTCTTCTCAACCCAAGAGCCATTTTTGCATGAACGCGCTTCTCAACTCTACTGTACTTAACTAAAATAATCAAAGACTATGATGGAAATTGCTTGGTAATTATGGAGTTTTATGGATACAATTGCAGTGTAGCCTAGTGACGAATGTGCCCAGTCACAATGTGGCTCTTGAATAGTGAGGACAACTCTTCTGTGGCCCTCGAAACGATTTTCTTGTCTTTGTGTTCAGAAAAGGTTGAAAAATAACCTCTTACATGCACAACATGTGTGCCTGAATTCAGGTTCTAATATTAAAAATAAAAATGTAAAAAAATCAAGAAGAAATGAATTTTTCCCAGCCCCTTTTATACCCTATTCGATGGGTTCAACAAAAAAAATGAATGACCTTGAATATCTGGTACTTTGTACCTCCTCTCTGAAAAACCATCAATATTTGTTTTATTGTTATTTAATTTTGTTTTAAGTTAACAATTTTTTTGCCTCTACAGCCAAAATGATCTTTTTTTTATTTCTTACATTTTTAAACAGTAAAAATGAATGAATATATGAATGAATGAATGAATGAATGAACAGTAAATATAATCAGCGCAGTTTTTAGATCTCTTTAAATGGATCTCAATACATATAATGCTCACAGCCACACAACATGGAACATGACATTATGATGAATTGTTTGGTCATTTCGGTTGGGGCAGCGTTCAGCACGATGACCCCTCCCTCGCTGCCTTTTGCTGGATCACTGCAGGGCGGAGCTGAAGCAAACTGTGCTACTAACTAGAAATCTGTGGTGGCAGGCGGTGGGGTGGGATGGGGTGGGGTGGTGGTGGGAGGGAGGGAGGGAGGGGTGGGTGGGTGGGTGGGGCTGTAGTTAGACAAACAGCCCGGCTGTTACATTTTAGATGCAATGCCGCAATGATGAGTTGACTGTTTCTGAATGGAGTGCCCCCTGGAGGATGTCCAGGCTTGTATATTACAACTATTTATTACTTGAAAGTGTTAATCATGTGGGCCTACACTAAAAAAAAAAAAAAAATATATATATATAAAGAAGTGCCCCCCCACCCCCCCTTAAATAGCAGCCTCTGCTGCTTTAAGATAGAATAAGCACTCTGTTTAGGACTTAATGTCTGCGACTCTTCCAGGCATAAGACAGCTAAGTTAATAATTTTGGACACATTAAAATGCCACAGTTTTATGGAGGTGCTGAGTGGGGAGCTGCTCCCGCTCATGCTGAGGAGGAGGCGTCGGTTTTCGATCTCCAAAACACCCTAAAGGAGTCAACCGGGGCGGTGTTGGTGCAAACACAAGTTGCTCCGTGGCCGTGGTGCTGTGCTCGCCTCCCTCTCCGAGAGGTCAAGAAGTCGCAAAGTACCACTGATTCAGCAGCTGACACCATCATCCGCTGAAGCTCTGCCTTTGGTAGAGGCAGAGCTTCCGCAGCTTTTCCACTGTTCGCGGTATAGTTCTCTATGTTCGTATGCTACAGTGGTTTTAGGACCAAGCTTGTACGTAACAGGTAATGAATTAAATTCTTGCTTTCTTGCCACTTCTGGCTCTGCAGCTGTTAAACGTTTCAATTGATTACAGTTATTGAAATTAAGTGTGGAAAAATAACTGCAGCCTTCGCATCGTCTGAAGCTGCCCTCAGTTTAAGAGCAGCTGTGTTACTGTTTCACCAGACTCCTGTTTACTGAAGGAGATGGGCCTCAATAATCCTATTGTTGCACTCTTAAACAGTCCAAATGTTGGACTGAAGGACAATTGGCACAGCCAGCGACGCCTCCCCGACTCATCCACCCCTTCATCCACCCATCCATCCAACCAACTGCCCGCCTATCCTCCCAACAACTGATTTATGGCACACTTTTGCCAGCTTGGGGCTCCATGTATTGGAGCCACTCCCAGCTCACACTGAGTGAAGGCAGAGGACACTCCGGACAGATCAGCAGGGAAACACACAGTCGCATGCACATAGGCATGTTCGCACTTTTCACAGGTGACTTTACACGTCAAGGCCCTACCTGGGGGGTGAATTTGGGCCGTCCGCGCTGTGCAACGAGAGCGCTGCAGCAAAGATTTCTAGCAAAAATGTTTGTGTTTGAGGCTGTTGTACACAAACTTGAAGAGATTTGCGATGAGGTGATCCCCCCCCCCCCCGCATCGCGTGTGTTCGACTTTATCGTAGTTTTACTGTGCTGCCCTCTTTTTGTTTGCGGTGATCTCGCTGTGTGCTTTGGCATTTGGTCCCTTTGCAGACTCAGTGACCTGTGACTGAGACAAAAAGCTGCGTGTCGCCGGGCAGTGTGTTCTGCTTCGCGATACTGTGTCCCGGCCTGGGACTTTCATTGTGTCCTGCACGGATCTGAGGCAGATCAGCACAAACACCTCGAGGACGGCCTTGCAAGGGGGGGGGGGGGGGGGGTTCAGCCTGTTCCGTCTTTCACTATGGGGGAATGCTGCTCGCTCTTTCTTGGATATCGTTTCGTGCCGCCTGCCAACAAGGTGCTGTTTTGTCTCTGTCCAAAGGACATTCGTCCCGTGGCATTGTGGCTCATCAATATGCATTAGAGCAGGTAGAGCCTCCAACCAGGCAATTGCTTGTAATTTAATCCCTTTTTCAGCACTGAAGCATTGTCTCAATGATCTGTGAGTGGACCCAAACACTCATTTGTGGTCGAATACCTGGCTGAGAGCGAGAGAGAGCGACAGCGAGCGAGCGAGCGAGCGAGAGAGAGAGAGAGAGAGACAGAGAGAGAGAGAGAGAGAGAGAGAGAGAGAGAGAGAGAGAGAGAAAATTGCCATTGATTGTCATTCGTCATATCCTCCTATCCTGTCATGACTTTGCAGTTCTGATGTTTTTGGAGGCGGGTCTGAAGCATGTGGTCACCAAAAACACCCTCCCCGTCCACACAAGTCTGGTTTAGAGACTCGCACCCAGCCGTGGACAATTCAGGCAATTTTTTAAGTGTAGCACACGCTGCTTGACCTTCACACAGTGTCGCGACACAATTCACTTTAGCTCAGTGGCTTCATACTGTACAAAGCAGACTGTTATCCCATTACTGTAAGTGAGGCTGCGGGCGATACAACCACAGGAGGTGTCATTTGGATTAATTTTAGAGCTGTTTTGGCTAAATGTCAATATGGTTGCATATGTTGAATGGAGGAAAATAACTCTTCCTTTGCACAGAAGTGACTCATTCACTTTCTCAGCTCCAATATTTGAACGCTACACCTTCAGCATGATATTTTATTAAATTCTTTTCTGAAATTTATTACATTGCACTCGCAAGTCCTCTGACGAGTTGTGATATTTGTGCAAGTGCAGAAATTTCTTTGGAGCAGAAAACGTGATTGTTTAATATGGGCACAGAAAGGTGGTGGTGTTGATATTACCACATAAACAGGTGAACAGTACTCGCAGTGACTTTATTGTGACGTCATTGTGACATAATTGTTACATTATAGTGACGCAACAGTGACGTTATAATGACGTTATTGTGGCAATATAATGATGTTATTGTGACGATATCGTGACATTATAGTGATGTCATCGTGACGTTATTGTGATGTTGCAACATTATAGTGACGTGATTGTGACGCTATTGTGGTGTCATTAGTCCGAGTGAGTAGGAATGAACCAATGGACGGCCACACAAACAGTAAGTCTGAGAGAATAAACAGAAAGCTTACTGAGTTGGACAGCCGAAGCAGTTAGCACTGAAGGTAGCAGCACATCTCTATCGTCCGTTTGGCATTTCTCTGACGGCAGATCGACAGAAAGATGTCCGGGAGAAACGAATGTCCGAAAGGAAAGACAGGTGGAAAAAAAACCAGACAGATTGATGGATGGACAGACTGAAGGACATACAGAGAGACCGACAGCCAGACTGACGAGGGGTCCAAATGGATACGCTGGGACAACAAAAGGATAGATGGACAAACAGGGAAACGGATAAATAAACAGCGAGTGCAGTCGTCGGACGGATGGTTTCACAGTGCCGGCTGTCATACACGTGTCTGTCTCCGAGCGAACGTCGCAGGTGCAAATGTCAGCGGATTGCTTTGGAGATGCAGCGAGCTGATGTTTTGTTTTTTTTTTGATTCCACCCACACATTCCGTACAGGCCAGGATGTGGACACAGGACTACCTCCTAATAAATCCACCGTTAGGGTAAATTAATGGCCCCATCAGCATAACCGGGGAGGCTCAATGCATCACTGTGATTATGGCGGGGCATCAGGCGTCTCAAGTGCCTCTTTTTTTTTTTTTCTCCGCCCAGTCGGGTCGTGACAGCGACTGTTTATCTGCTTTGTTCCGCGCGCAGATTGGTGGCACAGACACTTAGTCATTGCGAGCAGACTCGTCGCTTCCAACATAGTTTTCTATACATTTATATACTTTTGCAAGAGCAGAGATTGGACGGGTTGTTTCGTGTCAGTGCCACGGCGAGCGATGAAACCGCCGCTGCATCAGAAGCTGATATTAACTGTTGTGTGACCTATTCAGTGCAACAATATGCGTCCATCGCTGCAGTGAGTCAGAGGACATATACCAGCTTGGCTGCCAGTGAAGAAAACAATCAAACTAAAGGTTGTAGAGAGGACGTGCAGCCGAGAACGCGATCAACGCATGGATGAAAGAGAGCGTGTGGTTATTTCAGGCTGCGTTTTTGCGTGGAACATTTCAGTGCTTGGCACAGGTCCGGCGCCTTAGTATGTGGTAGAAAAAAAGGTTTTCATGGACTCACAGTGTTCAACAAGATTCCTGATTTCAGAACATTTGCACTGCAGTGATCATTTCAGGAGTGATGAAAACAGTTGTTTAAATGGGACCCCGCTCATGTACAACATGTACAATCTTGTCCTTTCAAACGGCATAAAAGGACTGTTGTATTGAGTCGTACTGGATATCAAATTAAACAGGAGAACTTTGAATGTAACTACAAGCACCTGCATGATACCAACAAGCCATATGTGTTTAGGCAGACTGTATTTACTTCATTTACATTGTGTGTCATCTTCATTTCCGACATCTACCTCCACGTCTGCACAAGTCTCCCAAGTGTCTCTTTATTTCCACCACTTTGCTTCACACTCTTTTGTTTGCAAATGTCTTTGTTTTATATTAACTTCCAACATAACGAGAGATTAAAACATCAGCCGCTTGTCCTCACGTCTGCATGCTCCGCTTGCCACGCGCTCTGCCAAAGTTTTTGGTTCCTGCGTGCAGCTGTTTTCACCTTGTTTACAGAGATAATTGGTGTGTAGTCGCCGTTGCGGGCCTTTAAGACACTGATTCTTGTGAAACCGTTGCCATAGTGACTCACCCGTCGACATCACTGCCTGACTACACGGCGGCCTACGGTCCTGTGCCATCATGTTTTGTTTTTTTTCCAAGACAACCAGCGTGGACCCCTTCCTGAGCAGGTTCAAAAAAACAAAATCCAGAGTTTTAGCTGGTACTTTTTATCTCATGAAAACGGCTGAAATCTGTCACCACTGTCCTAAAAAAAAGTGTCTATCTGCTGGGACTGACTCCAGCCCGCCTCTTACCCTGTGTAGTGAAGCTGGAATAGAGGATTCAGATATTTTGGTGTGATCATTTAGTTGCATTTGTATCTTTGACTGAACAGATTTAGTATCATGGTTATGGTCATTTTAAGGATGGACATCATCAGTGTCCATCTGCGCCAGGGAAAGGCCACCCATTAAAACCCAAACTCCCCAATAAAATCCAAGGACCGACAATGAAAACGACCAAACCTCCTACAGACCACCTACAGTCCCTGTTGCCATGTTCCAAAAAATATTAAACAGGCCTACCAGCATTGACAAGCGGCAGTATGTTGTCCCTTCCTTGCCTGCAGCATACTAAGGTCAAGTTGGTCCATTGTTAATTGGAGTATTTTGTCTGGCATCCTTAAAATGACATTTTCCTAACTAGACAATGACTAATGGCGAAAAGAGAAAGTGGCCACCTAGGTCATGGACAGACAGTAGGAAACCTTGTAAGACCACTGCTCATCGAGTGCAAACACTCCCTTTATGAACTTCAATGTAAACTCTTTGGTTTCCTATCTGAGATTTCATTCCACAGTTTGCGTACATTTCTAGTGGAAACTTTCTGCAGGAGTTCAGGCATTCGAGGATTCCTGAGAGTCCAGCCGGAGACACCATCGTACAAGATGCGGTGTTCCATTCAAAAAGCATCCACTTGTGGGCTTCAATATTCACAGTCGTGAGGTGTGTAAACATCAGTCAAAGTCCTGTTTGTCTGCAGTCGCCACTTGTCTCATAGAGGCTGCCAGGAAATTACCCCAGAATCCTGTGGAAACCTGGCAACAGCGCGTCTCTCTCTATCTCTCTCTCTCTCTCTCTCTCTCTCTCTCTCTCTCTCTCGCTCTCTTTCTCTCTCTCTCTCCCCCTCCCAGCATGGCAACATTTAACACACTTTATTTCCCATTTATTCTAATTTCACCGCACTGCAAGAACCCAAATCTGAGGTTATTGGTGCATAAAATAGTCTGGAATCCTTTCTGGCTTAAAGCACACTGCGAGTGTGTGTTACGCTGAACTTTGTTCCATTTTCACATGACATGCCAGATGTAGTGAATTCATTTGACAAACAATAAAGGCGTGTTTAATACCTTCTCAGCACCTTTCATTCCTGAGTGTGTGTGTGGGAACCTTGGATGTCTTTACATCCACGCGCTCGCAGCACTTGCTGATAGTTCTGACAGGTCATTCAAATGGAAACGAGCAGCTGACAGTTTTGACACCGAGCACCAAAGTTTGGGGGGGTGAGCAGCAGGCAGGGAAAAAAAACCTGGTGCGCTGTCTGTCACTTAATCTGAAGTGCACAGTACGAAAAAACAGGAGAGCGAGCCAGTGGGCGGGGCTCGCCATCAGGTTACCCGTGTGCAAACGTGGGAGGCACATTTTTTTTAACAAAGGAGAAGCTGTGTGTGGTTAGAGGCTTTTAATTTGAAATCAAAAAGATGAAAGGTGAAGCTAAAACTTGAACTACAAACAGGAAAACGTGCATGTTTGATATTTAGGAGGCACTTTTCCCTCATATTGCAGAACCTGCAAGTTCTTCACTTTAGGTTTACACATCAAACCTGTGTACAAATGTCATATCACGGTTACTATGGCTGAAATAATTAGTTATTGTAACCATGGTATTGTTTTAATTTGCTAAGAAATGTTCAAAATGTACTTGCACACAGTCTGAAATCATTTACCACAGTTTTATTTTGAAAGAGATATTGTACATGTATGAAAAATCTAACCAAATGTAAACAAATCTGTCGTGAACTTTGGGAAGTTCGTGCTTTCGACGTTTCCATTCTCTCTGTAATCAAACCAAACTGTCAAGTTGAAGACCCTCGAACCCTGTTGAATACATGAAGTCATGTTTTCATTCATGGATCATCAACACTCAAAATAGCGTTCAAGTGGCCTGAGAACCGCAGCGATGTTATGAGAGCGGATCATTCAGCCGGCCAGTATGTGATAACTGTTATTCCTCCGACCGCTGTGTTAGTATTGATCCTCGTGCTGCACAGCAGGTACAGGTTTCTGTGCAGGCATGACATTTACTGGGAATTTATTCAAAGGTTGGTCCATGCAGAGGAAGCAACAGGTGTGCGTGCGTGCAAGTGTTTGTGTGTGTGTCTTTTTTTATACATTATCGGCGCACACGTGTGCTGCTGAACACTTTATCAATAGCTCTATTTTCTCTCCTTTGCGTCGTATCATCTAATTGAATCGCCTGTATGAAATAGCAGCCCAGTGATTGCTGTCACATGTGTGGATTCCAGCTCCGTAGGCTCCACATTTAGTGATTCAACTGAAACACAAATTTCCAATCAGTCAAAAGTTATTACAAAGGAAAACACATTCACTCAATAAGGAGTCAGCCAAAATTGCTCCAGTGAGACCTTTACACACTGCTTCAAGACTTGACTCTCAAGAAAGCTGCGGGCTCTTCCCGGAGTACGACTTGCGCCTTCCACCTACTGCAGCGCTCATTTTTCACGCCATACCATTCGTCTGTAGCGGTTGATATCTACTCGACAAAAAACGACGCTAAAACTTGGCGAAGAGTCAGTGTCACCGACAGAGCCTCGACGTCGACTTCACTCTGCCTGCCCCCTTCTTTTTTCTTCTTTTTTCTTTTTTCCTGGAATAGGAATCGTTTGCCTCCCGAGCTGTTGACTGCTTCCCTGTGGTACATTTGTGTCAGAGCACCTGATGTTTTTTGGAGAAAGATCCCACACACTGGCAGCATTTTGACACATGTCAAGCCTCCAGGAGAGCAGCGGCGTTATCACATTTAATCCCCCGACTGACGCTTCCTTCCTACTGGAGTTTGACTCCTGTCTTTTCACACGGCCAGCACTTCCCGAACTACAGGTTGTGTGTGTGTGTGGGGGGGGGCGGGGGGTTCCCCCGCCGCAAACGTATAAAAAAGCGATTTTCTCCATACTGTTTTGTCTTTCATACCCTCGCTAATGAGACAAAATGTAACGTTCGCCGCGCTCCCATTAGAGCTCCAGCTCACCAGCAGAGCGGGACCTTTGTAGACCTTCCTTTTTAACACCTTTGATCGTCATGTGAGCCGCGGTTTTGAAAACATTACGTCTCTGTTCCCAAGCTTACCTGATGGGGCAGAGGGGCCTCCCTCCCGCAGCGGCACTCGGCGCCGGCAGCACAGCCGCACATCTGGAGGGGGGAGTCAGGTATTCAGATGCGAATGTGTGAAAGAGGAGGAAGGGGGGGGGGGGGGCTCCGCTTTAGATCTTTGAGAAAAGTTTCGTGAAAGGTTTTATCAACTCCACAGTCACTAAATGCCTGCACGTGTGAATTTTCTTTGCTTCTTTTTTCCTTTGTATTGTAGGTGGAAAACAGTTAGTGAAAAAGCCCTGGTGGGATGATGAGCCCCTCATTTCAGTCAGGCTCCAGTTCAGTGAACGCACCACCTAAACGAGCGGGTTACTTCTCAGTTCTTAACGCGGCTAATTAACCCCAGCGAAGCTACGCCAAATCAGCGCGCTTGTGTGATTTGTCCTGACGCTAATGACACGATGTCCAACCAAAATATTATTCAACCTTGAAAATTGACTTTAGTTCACTTTAAAACTTAAGCGGGTCCTTGACTTCCACGATCACACTGTTTCACCATCATCAAAGCTCTCCAGGAATGATAGTCTTAGCAAGGAGCAGCGGGTGAAGCTGAGTGTGTCCAGCGGTGGCCTCTGATTTCACACAGTAGGACGTGTCATGTGTTGAGCTTTTTTTAGGGGGGGGGGGCTCGTTCAGATTCAGGCTTGTTTCTCATGCAAGATCTGGCAACGCTGCGTCCAGCCACTCCCCTATGGTGCTTTGCTGGGATGTTCGTTCCCCCCTCGCTGACAAAGACGATCGTGTTGAAGAAATGGAGTTAAGTAGTTAAGTGTTGAACTTCATTGATCAGCAGTGTAAACAAAGTTCACCGGCAGGGGGCTAATTTGTGGAGCAACAAGTGCCATGTATTTTTAATGCTGAGTGTGGGTGGCGTCAGAGCGCCGCGCGCAGGAAGGAGAAACTGTCTGCTCACAGCTACCCCCCCCCCCCACCTTCACAACATCCACCTCGTGCGTCTGAGCGGATTGACAATTTATTTGGATTAAATGTTGTTTGCCATCTGCGCGGCGGTGATAACAGGAGAATATATGGAATGTAAAATATTTATCCCGCCGTCTTTCTTCCCCCTTGCTCTCCGGGGGATTAAGCTGGTGAGGCATATAGTTTTTATGCCGCTAACAATCTCACTCCAACCACATTTTCTTTTCAATAAAGTTCTCGAAATACTTTTTTTTTTTCATGTGTGTGTGTGTGTGTGTTTGTGTGTGTGTGTTTTTAGAAGGGGGATCATTCCAATTAGCCACTGAGCACTTTTGGCAACCTGATGCTGAATGGTGGAGCAAGGTGAGCTGGGCTCCGCCCAGGAGGACAAGCCGCACATGTGGCCGAGGTTTGAGTCAACCCCCCCCCCCCTCCACCCCCCCAGCCGTCGACTTTGCAAAGAGTCGCTGCCTCCTCAGCTCCGGTGACGAGCTGCGTCAGTATTTCATTTTTATTTCTTTCATGAAATGGAAATTGGCAGGCCGAGGGAACGCGGTGGCAGGAAACTTGTTCCGGAGCCACTGATCCTGTTACATTCAACCGGAAACCCCTTCTTGTCGGGTTTCCATGCCGCGGCATCGACCTTAAAAACAGACTGCGAAGAGTGTCGGGAGTTTCCCCTGTAACTGTGTGGAATGACAATGTATAGCAGGCTTTACCGAGTCATCCTGCAGCCTATCCAGCCTGTGGGCTTCTTTCCTCTGATGGATGTGCTTCTTTCTTCCCCGATTTCTAGACAAATGGCTGAACGTCCATGCTCGTTGTCCATATGTGGCTCCTCCAGACAAAGAAAGGGAGCCTCTCCCAGCTAACATTGGACACAGGGCAGATGCAGAGTGAACTCTTATCTCATTTCCAGCATTCAAGTGTCAGCCAAAGAACAATTGTTTGCCTTCTTGCCTCATCAGTGGAGATGAAATACGACGTAATAAGCTCCTGCACCTGGTGGACGCATTTGCCGATTAATGTTCTTGTCTGGCTGTGAGAAGATGCCAGGTTCCTGGCCTGTGGGCGGGGCCTAACCATGCAGAGGTCGCATGTTATCTGTAGATTTTTTACTCTCACAGACCAAGAAACACGTGAATGATGTCAGTAAGAGTCTCGACAGGTGGCGTCCTCTGGTGTTCGTTCAGTAAGTTGAGATGGATGTGCAGCATAATTCCTGAGCGAGAACTGCTTGTCTAGGTCAACTCTCGCTGTCCTCAATCGGACGTATCAATACTTGATTTTTTCTTCTTCCTGCGTTGCCTTCATCGGAGCCGCTGCAGCCCTCTGTCCAACCGTATCACGGCACAAATATGAGAAAAAACCCCACAAGTAGCATGTTTTTTCTTCACCATCTCCCCACCGTTTGCAGACATGTTCACTTTTCTTTCCCCCCCCGGAGAGTGGTCCGGCCTGTCAAGGACACCTCGGCTGATGGAGCGGATTTGCTCTTCGTTTTGTGCTGTTGGATTCCATCCAAGTGAAAAAAAAAGAAACTCGGCCTTCGGTTTTTCCTCCACGCCAGTGAGCACCACTGTACATGTGAGCATGTGTTCCTGTAAAGTCCGTGGGTGACCTTAAACTCTCCACATCGGCTGCCGCTTCCTCTCGTCCGACGGGCTTCTTTTTTGTTCCGTAGACCGTGCAGCCCCCCTCCCCCCATTGTTTAGAGAGGTTAACGCCGAGCACTGTGTCTGCACTGTAAAATACGTTTACAGGTGGTTGTAATTAATTTGCTGTTGCGGTTAGAATTGGAGAAAAAAAAAACCCTACGTCGGGTCTACTCCATCATCGTAAACTGATAACCTTAAGCATCGCGCGCTCACGGTGATCCGTTACTTCTGAAGGGTTTGCTCCTGTGTATTGATCACGCACATACACACACACACACACACACACACACACACACACACACACACACACACACACACACACACACACACAC
>JASSRZ010009762.1:9501-29109 GCA_032164315.1 Malacoctenus gilli | reverse complement strand
GGGGAAGAAGAGGAGGGGGGGGAGGGGGGGAGTTTGATCGCGGCAGATGGGCAGATTATTATTGGGCCGCGGGAAGCGGCCGAGGAGGGCACAGGTGGACGCGGGGAGGGAGAGAAAGCGCGGACAACACGGCACTTGAGCGAAAAGAAAACAGCATCCGCCTCTCTCCCCCGTCGGTGATTTCCCCAGAGTGGAGGAGGAGGAGGAGGAGGAGGAGGAGGGGGGGGGGGGAAGCTGCTGGTGGCTGAAAATGTCTCTTGTCTTTTTGCTCCTGCGTTTTTCTCTCTCTCTCTGCAGATTTGCAGCATGCAGCACTTGCGTGCGTGTCACTGTGGGCTAAATGACAAGCGCAACACCCACAACACATGAGCCACATCATAAAAGCCAGGAGTGCTCCGGTGCAAGCAAACAGGCCATTCCACTCCCAGCGTGAGCTACAGGTACAGGCCGAGCAAAGGCGCGCTTACACGCGCGCGCGGGCGTCGCACGCAGTCCGATTGTACCGTTTAAAGCGACATCTAAAACAGAACGGGCATAATGTTTCCCATTAATGGGGCCACTGGCGCATAACAAGCGCTGGCGGTTGATTCCAGTCCACGCTCGGTTTGCTCCGTCGCACGGGGGAGACGGCGCGACACGCGGGGATGTGTGTCAGCCCGCGAACGGAGGCACAAAACAGCAACCAAACGACATGCAGAAATGCAGACGGCGGTTTTATATGCAGATAAAGTCGCACATGTTGTGGATTTAGATGTGTCGTCTCTGTGGAATACACGCGGGGAGAAAAAAAAACGCGTCTTCCAGAGATGCTGCTGTGCGCCAGCTGTTGCGGCGACTCAGGAGGGGGGGGGGCCGGGAACGTCGGATGCTCGACGCGTCGAGTGCCGCGGATCAAACCCGACGGCGTGCGAGACGGGAAGATTTTCGGTGGGCGCGCGAAATTGTTCGCGGGATGACTTTGGGATGCGCTTTTGTTACCCGCAACCTTGACGACAAAAAGAAACGCCCGCCGACAGACCCCGAGCGATCGCGTTCGCACGAAAGCCGCGGAATCAACTTTGGCCCCCCTGAGAAATCTCTCCAAGGTCAATATTGGTGTTTGGAAAGAAACCACATCTGGAGCGGCGCGACGATTCCTCGTCGATTCCTCAGCCGGCGCCTGTTCCCCTCAAATAGGTTTACTTTCTATTCTCCTGTTTATCTAACTTGATCCGTGACGAAAGGTCACGACGCTTGTAACGGACCGAGCGCGCGGCACGGTCGAAATAAAACCCCCTTCCGTCTGATTGGCTGGCTGCCAGCGGGCACGGGACAGGGGGTGGAGACGGAGAGAGGTGGCGGGACGGCCAGAGTGCGTTCCAGATGGCCGTGATTTATGGACCCCTTCGAATGGTGGGACTAATGAACGGCGCTCGACATGTGTCGGGGATGGAGCGGCCGTGTTCGGCCATCGCTCTGTCTTCGGGACGCCGGTTTCGGACGCCGCATCCTCGACACTAATGGGGGGCGAAGGCGCGCGCGCACACACACGCGCACAGGCCGCTCCATCTGCTGTCGGGGAGGCAAGCATGGCGAAAAAGCAGTGCTTAGAATCAGTCGCTCGGCCTCGGAATGAACTGTGATTGGCGCTTACGGGACAAACGCGTTTCATTGGCTGATTAAACTGAAAGCCCGAAAAGGCGGGCTGTCCTCGGCATCCTTCGGCTCCCCGCAAACGGCGTTCTTCCGGGGGGGCGCGAACCGCGTGCGCCGTTTCCACCGTCGCAGAAACGGATTACAGTTACCTTCCTTGTTTTTTTTTAAATCGAGCAAATGAGGATAATCTCGTTACGCGGCCGCGTTTGCTCACGACCTGCTTCGTGCTCCAGGTGAGCGTCAGCAGGGGGTGAAAAAAAAAGGCCAAATCGATAATACACGCTGCGTTCAAAAATGGAAACTCCTACAGAAATTGAGGAAATCGGGCTCGTGAAATCGGGTTCAAAAATATGACGCATGTGGATTGCGAGGACGGGGGGGGGGGGGGTGATGGAAGCCCACGTAATCCCTTTATTGAAGCAAGACGTGCGCGTCATTAAAGCTGTTTTGAAGGTGTTTTTGGAGAGAACCCCTGCGAGGTTCCACGCGGTTGAGCGCCGAAGGAAACAGGAGGCACCGAAAGTACCCGAGAAAACCTGAACAGGAAGTGGGACCGCACACAAAGGCGCCGCCGCCGCCGCTTCTCTTTAACTCGCGTTCTCGGCGCCATCATCCCGTTTGTCCCCCTTTCACCCGGACCGCCGCTGAATAATCTGCCGCCACAAAAGGTCCTCGTCTTCGCGCGCCGAGCGCTCGGGGAACCGTCGGGCCTCACAGGCTTTTTTTTTCTCACCAAAAAAAGAACGAAGCCGGCGTCGGTGAGGAATAAAACAGCGCCAGAGTGCCAAACACACGCGCGCACTCTCAGGAAAAAAAAAGTCCAGACTGGTCAATAAAACTGTTTACAGGAATCAGTCACTCTGGATGATGTATTCGCTGGTGAGGACTGTGCAGAGCACATCCTTTGAAATGTGCGTGGGGGGGGGGGGGAGAGGTTTTTTTTCTTCAGCCTTTTGCCGGCTGATGCGTGTTGGTGAATGGCGACGCGCTCTCAGAGCGCAGCGGGAGCTCTCAGGTTTGCCGCGGATGGCTGTTTTTTTTCTTTTTCTTTTTTCAAACCGAGCGCGCTCTCAATCAGCTCCGTTTAGAAAAACGCCGGGGCGGCTCGGAGCGCGATGGTATGTTCGCATAGCAGGTGTTTACACGCAACAAACCCGTGTGGGCGGGCCGGCGAAGGGGGGGGTGAGCTGGGCCTTTATCCGTTGGCTCCCGCACATGTCCGATGGTGTAATTATGACCTGCCGGTCTGGTCCGGGGTTTATTTAATGAGGCTGTTAACATGCAGGCGGAGCGGGGAATCAGTCGATGTGCCCGTTTGACTAGAAAGTCTCCTCCGACCCCCCCGCCCCCCCGACGGGTTTCCAGCTACCTCAATTATCTCTCCCCGACAACGCCGTGTTGTCACGGCGAAGCTGTAAACACAATGCGTCGATACATAAGGATGGAAGGCGGAAGATTCGAGCTATAAAGCGCGCACGCGCAAAGACTCGCGCTCTCTAATCAGCTTATTCGCGATCTTTGGACGGTTTGGGATGGTAAAAACCCGCGCAGGCCCGCAAAAGGACAACATGTAAACAATCCGTTACGTCGGGGCTAAGTGTCGGACGCGGCTCTGTAAACGTCCCTTTTTGACGAGCGCAGTGATGGGCGAAGTCTCCTTCTGCGTTTGTTCCTCGAAACGCTCTGTTAATCGCCAGACGGCGTCCCCCGGGCGGCAGCCGTCTGAGTCAGACGCGCGGCGAAAACTTTCCGAGTCGAGTGGGAGAAAGCGGCGGTGCCCAAAAAAAAAAAAGGGGGGGGGGGTAATTGCGCAGATATTACCGGGCCAGAAGTCCTTCTCCGAAAGGCAGCCGAGGGGTTAGCGAGGTGTAATTTGTCCGGCAGGCGGGGAGAGACGGCCAGATAACACCTGCGAACTGTCAAAAAGTTACACCGCAATCAGAGGACAATATCCAGTCCTAAACTACAGGCGGGCGCCGGGAATAAGACTCTCAGACGCGGACCGCTTCGACACTCCGGGGCTTTTTGGCCGGCCTCGGGGAGATCTGGGAGGAATGAGCCAAAAAAAAGAAGAAAAAAGTCAAGAGACGGACGCGTTTCCAGCGTGCGGTCAAGGCGGTTTACGTCGAGGAAAACACCACGGTCACCTAAATCAGCCGAGAACACAAGTGCGAGCCAGCGAGGCATCTTCAAAATGGATTAATCCACAAACTCCACTGAAGTCTCCGAGTAAATAAGTGTCAACAGTGGAAGTAACAGCGAAGCCAAAGCCTGTAATTATGATAATTCCTTTATATGAGGTGAGAATTGGCTCGTTGACATCCGTAAACAGGATTTTCATGTGGAAGTGAGAGGAGGAAAGTGCGGCGCTTTCTGCTTCGGGGGGCCAAACGGAAAAAGGGCTGAGAGTCTGGCTCCGAGTTCGCCGACTTGCTGCTGTTATTTACGCGAGAAGGCGAGAGTTGATGTAAGCGGCAGGCAACGCTCAGACAAAAGGCTTCGGCTGGCTCCGGCCCAATTACACAGGGAGTCGGAGAGAGAGAGGAGGGGGGAGGATGGGGGGGGGGGGGAGAGATTGAGCTGCCGCAAAACATGTCAGGGGAGCACGTGGCCGAGCGAGCGCCACTTATTCATGCAGGAACTCGATCGGCATGCAAGCGGTGGCTCGACTTCCTCTCTCGCGCACGCGCACGGCGAGCAGCGAGAAGAGCTGAGACAGGTAGAACCCAAACCACGCTGAGACTTACTGAATATTTCATTATGTTTTTACTGGGCTGTCAGAGGCATCGCACCGATTCCAAGTGTGTGTTCCACCAGTCTGTATCTGCAGCTTTAAACTGCACACACACACACGCGCGCGAGCGCGCGCCAACACTCCCGGCTCGTGGGAGCGACGGGGCCCGGCGTCGCGGCCGGCTCACGGGGCAGCGCCGGAGGCGGAGCCGCTTGCCACCGGCAGACGGGGTCGCCGGCGGCCGGGGTCGGCGGGCAGACCTCGCTTCAAGAAGACGCGCGAACGCCGCGTGTCAGCACGTGGTTATGGCTTCAGGACTCCAGCGGACCAGCTGCAAAGCATCGGCATGCACGCGACGTTGCATTTCTGGCCACCTGAATAATGTAAACATTTAATTTTCTTTTCGCCAGCCCCCCTGTGGGAAATATGTACCTCATTAGCGGCTAAACGCTATAATACTATAAACAAGTGAGGAGGTGTTGCTGGTCAAGTGGCATCGAGTGGGTTTAACGGAGCTTTTTCTCGCCGTGCACGAGCCATCTGTCCAGCGATGTAAAAAAAATAAGTTTTAAATGATATTCGGCAAGTTTTTCTGATATATGTGCAAACAAATAGGATCAACATTTCACATGGAATTCTTGAAAAAGGCGTGACGAGTTGTAGCATTGAATTACTGCCCGGCGATAGCTTTTTCTTCAGAGGTATTGATTACCGTTCAGACACAGTATGAGTCGGAACGATTCCTCCTCTCAGGGCCAAACAGTAAACAACAACAGGTTGGCTGGGTCGCGATCGTTCGGCGCGATTCTCCTCCGACTTTGATTTTCCACTTTTGTTTCCTGGGAGGGGCGCGATTAGGATCGCCGAGCGGAGAAAAAACAACACAACTGATGCCCGTTGCTTCGGCCGCGCTGCATGCTGGGAAAACAACGCGGACGCCGGCGAGGAGGAGGAGCAGCGAGAGGTCAGTTTCCTCTTCTTCCGTCCCCGCTCCTCCTCCGCTCTGATCCTCCCTCCTTCCCTCCTTCCTTCCCCTCCCATTTGTTTATCTCTGCCTCCCCCTCGCCGTCTCCCTCCCTCCCTCCCCCCTGGTCTCGCTCGGTAACAGGTGAGATCCCACAACTAATTACAGGAGGCTATCCCAGGGTGCAACAGGGGCCAGCTCATTTGCAGGCGGAGGGAGCGCGGCAAAGGCTGTCTAATAACATTTTCGACTGGCTGATTAAAAACAGCCCATAAATCACTCGTCCACGCGAGTGTGTGTGCGTGCGACGCACGCTCCCACGCGGGGCGGATAGAGCCATCAGTCTCGCGTCTTTAACGCGCGCGGAAACACCGCACGGGCCCTCTGAAGGACACGCGCCCGCACACACACTGCCGCGCGGTCCGACTCGCCCAACGCAAACGCAGCCCGTTTACATGTTGCGATGACGCGACAGTCGCCGCTATGGATCCCACGTCTTTCCTTTACATGTGCGCCGAGAAACACCCCGGGTACATTTTTCATGTTAATTTGCGTGATGAGGCAATAAAAATGCAAAGAGGAGCGATAATGACCTCCGCCAGGAATTTGAACAATGCGAGTGAGTGATGTGGGGACGGATGCGGCGGCGGCGGCGGCGGAGCGATGCCAGTGATGAGCAGGGAACTCATTAATGCGGCGCAGCCATTGATCCCCCCCCCCCTCCCTCCACTTCGCCGGGCCACGTTCTGTTTACATCTTCCTTACATGACTGCACAGGGAAACGAACAGGAGGAGGTGGCAGGAAGGGACGCGCCGCGCCTCCCCTCCACCCCCCCACCCCCCGTCAGGAGAGGATACGGAGGTCACGGCTGCAGCTCCCCTCCTCATCATCTCTTTCGTTAGCACCGATTCTGCAAATTAGTTTCTCCTCGCCGATCGATGCGCCGACCGCTCGGCGAATCTGTCGCGTCATGAACAAACTTTCAGATTGCTGGTTGCGCCGAAAAGCAATCAAGCGCAACCGCGGAGGACAGCGAGACGCCGCTGCAGGTTGCATAAGTTACCCGATGGATTATTAACGAGGGTCCATCGACGCGTTGCAGTTTCTGTTCACATTTTTTTTTTCTTTCTAGCTGCAAGCTGCAATGAAACTTTAACAGAAGCAAAAGGGATGCGTTTTCAGGATCGAAGACAACAGAAAAACAAGAAAACGTGCCAGTCTGGCGAAAGTTGGGGAAAAACTGCATTTAGACCTCTGAGCTGGAATATTAGATGCACTGAGAGAACAGGTAGAGGTACCCCGAGGCTGCCGCCGCCACTGCCGCTACTACTGCTGCTGCTGCTACCACTGCGGCGCCGTGTTTTTGTTGGGATCAGGCGCTCTCACGAGGATACAGCTGCAGCGCAGAAGTTCTAGGACAGAAAAGTGCTGCGAGGCACCTTCAACTGAACAGAATATCCTAATAAGAAAATAACAAGCAGAAGAGATTTCAGACGGATAAATACTTGGAATTTCTGTCTCGTTCTGTCAATGAAACGCGAATTTAACGCGGTAATATGGGAAGAAAGCAGGGCGCGTGTTCCGAACCGCTCGCTCAGCTCAATTCGTGGTGAATTTTTGGGATTACGACGCCAAAAGAATAACAATCCATTAGCTGGAATCTGTGAATACACTCCAGTCATTGTTGCTCATCAGCAGCCGGGATTATGCCAGCTTAAAGGTCATCGCACGACGCGTTATCTTTACCCACGCTGCTGTGTGAACATATGCAGCGTGTCGCGGGGTCTGATCCCTTTAACTGCCCCCCCCCGCTGAGGTTCATATGCTGCCTGCACACAGCGCAGTAATCGGTAGATTAGCAGCGATAGCATCACGGCCAACAATGGCCGCTCTCTGTTTGGGGGCCTTTTCACACGACTCCCGCTTGTTTACAAAACAAAAGCAAACTTGCGCGTGCGTGCACAGCTGCAGACGGCTCCGTTTCACAGCGATCGGCGGGCGAAGGTTCGATATCGCGGCGCGCGGGCGAGATGGTGCTACGAGATCGGTGTAGCCCCCCCCCCCTCGCTCGCGCCTCAAGCTGTTCTGCGAGGGTTCACGCTGAGTCGCGGCACACAAACGCGCCGTTCCGCCAGGAGCCGTCCTGGAAGTTGATTCGGAGATCCTGGTGCCCTGATTGCGGTCCAACATGTCTTCAGACGAAGCGACGGGACGCGGTGGGACGCGGTGGGAGGCGCTGCACCGGCGACCCCGCCTGGCTCGGGGCTTCCGACTTTAATCCCTCCCCTCCTTTTTCCTTCAAGCCTCTCCCAGAAGCGGCGGGAGCTCGGCGGCGCGGGCGGAGCCGGCGGAAGACGCCGCAGATGGCGGAGCGCGTTCGAGCACAGGCACGCTGAGCGCAGCTACCTCCCTCTGAGCCCGTGATGGAGTATCGGGCCTTCTCATGATCACTAACTGAAGGAGGATTCCCGCCAGGAGGGGGGGGATGATTGGACTATAATCACCGGCGAGCAGGGAGGTCCTGATTCCGCTTGAACTTTCTCTTCCACTCATCTAATTTCCGCGACATATGTCGCGTGGCGCCGCGTCGAATTAAAAACTTTGACAATTATCTCGAGCCGGGATTCCATGGAAAATCTTGAAGGAGCGTGTGTGTGTGTGTTTTGAGTGTGTTTTGTGTCAAGTCTGCTTGGATGCTTGGCTGCGTGTTATTTTGCATATACTGTTGCTGACGCCGGCAGATTGTGGGCTCTTGCAGCCTCTCTCGAACGTTTGGAGCCCCGGAGCTGGAAAAGGGGAGCGAAACCGCAAACGGCGAAAAAAATCAAAGCGTAAGCAGAAAGCCGGAAATAAACACGGGCGCAAACAAACACACCGCCGCAGCCCCCTCCCACCACTACAACTCATTCACTACTTTGGCGGTGCTTTGCGGGAAACGGCGTGCGTCAGGACCTATGAGCTCCAGATCGGCTCGAACGCCGAGGCCCGAGAGCCCGCGCCGCGTCGCATCCGTAACGGGCCGGAGACTCCCATTAAACAAGCCGGGAGTGACACAGCAGCCGCCGCAGCCCCGGCCATGGCTCACGCCGAGCGCCGCGTGCTTCATCACCGGCGCCCGGGCCCCGCAACCTCCCCCCGTGACGAATGGTTTTGCTGGAGAGGCGCAGCGCTCGCCGGGATATACTGGAGCCGCTCTGCCGCTCGGCTGGCTGTTTACTCGGGTTGTACGAGTTACATAATGTCGCTGCTGAGAGCAGCGGCGCGCTCCGAAAAATCCGTCTTACTCCGTGCGGTCGCGTCAGTTTGCCAGCCAGCGCGGAGCTGCGAGTTCCGTTCAATGTCAAGATGTCGCACTACGCTCAAAAAAAAAAGCTTTGGGAGATGCTTGTTTTGCTGATCTGATGGTTCCACTCCAAAGTGCCTCTACTTATCTGACAGAACTTAGCAGTGAGGATAAAATATTTCAATCAGTCGGTTAAAAAAAAAAGAAAAAAGAAGGTGCAACGCGTCCAATTTTTACACTCTGTACTTGGGAGCAATCAGGCCGCGCTGCCGCCGGAGCTCGGGGTCGCTTTCAAAGCGTCTCCTTTCAGCTCCTCCGTGTTGCAGCTCTGGCAGCACGTACGCACCTCTTGCCAACAGCTTCGCGGATCCTCAATAGGTCAGAACACTGAGCTCAGTAATGCCACAGAGAGCAAAAGCCGGTGCAAGCGGCGCTGGCACGGAGTGCCGCTTGGTGGTCCTGGTGGGCGGGGGGGCGGAGAAACAGCATTCATAGAGAGTTTGTAAGCGACAGAAGCGTCCTGATGGATGCCGCGGCGACTTCAGACCCGATAATACTCGACTGGAGGAGGAACTTCAGAGAAATCGCCGCATTAACAATTGGATTCGGGGGTATCGGTGAAAGGAGGATGGGCCGAGGCGAACTCCCGCGCTCCTTGAAGGCATCGCGCTTGCGAGAAAGGAGCAGGGCGCCGCCATCAGCATTCACAAAGCCAACCGAGCCTCCTTCGTTTGAGGAGGCGGCCCGAAGCGAAGGAGGAAGAGAAAAAAAAAACGCGAAATTGTTTGCAACACCGCGAGACAATAGATCAACGGGGCCCTCGCGGCCTCCTTCGGACGTCGCCGAGCTCGCGGTAAACCGCGACAGCAGTTTGGACGCCGAAGCGAGAAAAAACCCGTCGGAAACGATCGCGGCGAATCAACTCGTCAGTCCATCCAACGGACCTCAATTCTCCACGGCGGCGCCGCATTTGGCCGAAACTGCCACGCAAGTGAGTTGAGGGAGTGAGTCGCGCGCATCGCCGACCTCGGACCTGAAAGACCCCCACCGCGCTCTCGCCGTCGCAGCGAGCACGACGGGCGCCGAAAATAATCCAGATTAAGCTATTTGCTTGATCTTGAAAAGAGATTCCTTCCTATTCGGGGACTGCTTTGTTTGCCTGTTGCATCTTGCAAAATCCCCACAGATAATTGGCCACATGTAAACAGGGAGAGGGCTTTTTTTCCTCTCCGAGCCCACAAGACTAAAAAGGGGGAAAAAAAGAAGGTAAATCCATTTTCCGGCGAGCTGAAACATCTTCAATAAATATCTGTTTTTTTCGCCGTCGAGCGCTCCAAATCAGAGAGAAACTTCTCCTTTGTTGATTCTCTCCCCTCCATTGCTCAAGAATCACAGCGGGTAGGATTCATTATAGAGGAGGCGACTCCCCCCGCTGACAGTCAACTCAGCCGAGCAGGATGAAACAATAACGCGTTTGGATTCGCTCTTCCTCGCCGCCGCCGCCGCCGCCGCGGTGGTAATGCTGAACGCGTTCCGAGTGACGGATGGGAACTTAATTCCCCACTCGACGTGACTGAGGAGGACGAGGAGGGGGGGGGGGGGGGATCGTGCGCGCGGCCCCGGGAGACTGTACTTATACACGGCTCCGCTCGTCGCTGAGCGGCGACATCGGCGGGACGCGTTTAGAGGAACCAACTTTGGGGTGACTCACTCACTCACACCAACGACACTCGATGGATCAACTTCTCCAGATATCCCGATCGCTCCCTCGAACTCGTCTGAACTGTGTTGTCTGATTGAGTCTGCGGCGCTAGATTTTAATAACGATCCCGCGTCTTTCTAATGGGATCGGAAAGCCCTGAAAAGCTGACAGCCATTAATCAAAAAAAAAAAGAAAAACACACCTAAATACTCGCATTTGAATAATTCTTAAACCCACTATTATGCAGACTGTTTAGCCGAGACAAAAGATGACAGGGTGTTTGCACTCTATATATATTTGTATACTATGCTGCGCCACCAGCAAATATTCGGCGCCAGTTTTTAATTAAGTTGACTTTGTTGACAAAATATGAATCGGTACTGTATGTTTTGTGTCCGACTGAGTTGAGTGATTAGTCATTGTGCTAATCCCCGCTCCGGGGCGCGCTGTTTGTCAGGGAGTCGGCTGCTGTGTCTAATCTCGGGCATTGCGAAGATAATGATAAGAGTAAAGCGGGGCCTCGGGGGCGCACCACTCGCCACGTTTGTCGCGCGGAATTTCACGCTCTTGTCAAATGAATGAAAAGAGGGAAGGGGGGGGGGGAGAAGCGGAGAACGTCGAGACGTCTTTGAAAATTTCAGAGGCCCGTAAATCAGAACAGCGAGATGAAATTAAAACCATTCCGCGATGGGGCTTCTTTTTTTTTTTTCCTTTTTTCATCTTGAAACGTGCGGATCTCTTTTGTGGAACTTTGGCTATCTGAAAGGTTGCATAAGCGGGCCCACGCTGCCTCAGTACTTGAGGAACGCTCGATTCATTTCGCTGTTGGTATCGATCAAACAAAGGAGGTGTCAAGGAGCGCTTTGAATGGGAGAGAGAGAGAGAGAGAGAGAGAGAGAGCAGATAACGCGGCTCGGTGCAAAGGTGCGCGAGCGCCGGGCCGAGTGCTGCGATCACGCGGGTTATTCGGGGACTCCTGGGGGAAGTGGTGGGGCACCCGGGTGAACTCCTCGTTTCTGTGGGGGGCTTTATGTGGCGTGACGGTTCCAAATGAAACTCCCAGATCACGCGGGAGCGCTCTATTAATTTGTAGCTCGGGCCGCCTCCTTGGGGAGAGAGCTGCCGCGACCGCCGCCGCATCCCCCCCCCTCCCCACCGCCGCCGCTCCCGGCGAACGAACGCTCCGTGTTGCTTATTGACCGAGGAGCCGCGCCGCAATGTTTTCTCCCCGCGTCCGAAAAGCGCGCCGGCTTTCGCCTCAAGTGCCGAGACGATCTATCATTTCTCCGCTTGCCGACTCCAGACTTTGCAGGATGGATGAAAAGCGGCGTGAAATAAAAGCAATCTCGCTCTCTCGCAGCGATACGCGGCGCCGCCGCGGCTAGCTGGAAGACACTCTGTTCCTACCGCGGCGGCGGCGCGCTCGCACAAATGTAATCGGCTTCTGCTAAAAAAGTCCTGGTGAGGTATGACCACAATAAGAGGGGGGGTTTTCGAGCTAACAAGATAGCGGCGGGAGGATTTTATGGGCTGCGACCTGCTGGGAGTGCTTGGCGGGACGGCGCGAACACCCCAACTTTAAAACGCATCATCTCGACTGTAAATCAGTTTAACACATTAGGACCCGGGGCGACGTGCGCGTCTCCCTTAATGATCGCCCGGAACGAGTGTGTGTGTGTGCTTCAACTTCGAAAGTAGGACTCCAGATCTGTTTGCCGATTACATTCCTGCAGCTTCCTGAGACGGTTGAAAACAGAAGGTAACCGGACGCCATGTTTTCGTTGTGGCTCCCTGCGACGCTAATTAGAATGTATCAACACAAACTTGGCAACAAAGGCTCGACTGACTGCACAGGATCACACGGCGCTCTGAAGACTGCCGCCCCGCAGCATACGCGCCCACATGAAAGCGGCGCCGACGCCGCCGCCGACCCCCGGACCTGACGGACATCGCGGCGCCGTCCTTTTTTCGGCGCGCCGGCCGTCTTCCCGACGGCCTCGTCACCGTTTCGGAGAACAGATAGCCGTATGTTCGCTTTGTGTCTGACGGCGTCGAGAGAGAGGACCGAGATCACAACGTTCGGGGGGGGGGGGGGCGTTTCATCCGTCCAGGCAGATGAGGTGAGGCTGTGAAGCCTGTCCAAGAAAAAACAAAAAAAACCAAAAATACGACCGCGTCATTTCAGTAAACACCCCGCGCCATCTCCAGCGACGATAAGGCGGGTTCTTTCATCACGGCGACGTCCTTTCGCGTATTCCCCGAGGAGGCGTGCGTCCTTGGGAGCTCTTTGGCACCGTGGGCGGGAAGACGACGATCCCGCCGTTGCCCGCCCTGGGAGCGGGCCAACGAGGAGCGATGAGATGCTGCGCGCAGCGCCGCGGCGTAATTAAAAACACGCCCACAGTTCGCCTGCTGCGCCTTACGAGTGCTCGGAAGACGATCATTATAACTTTGAGAGATAATAACACGCTTGACAGAACAACACTGAAGCAGCTAGCCTTGAAAAATTTCCTGACGGCTGGTGTTCAGATGTAAGTCGGGGAGCGTCAAATCCATAGGTGTTAATAACTATATTAAGCAGCAGAACAACAAACATCATTAGCTCTCGCAGTAAATACTATTAAGCATGGATGCTTGCTTAAAGCTTCCCACGTCGGGAACCGAACAGGATATCTTCCCCCCACAGACGCCGGCGATGAGTCGAGTGTGGGAGGACCACGGAACGGGGTGAGCGCGCGGTGCAAGGGGGAGGAAATGAAAGAGGAGGAGAGCGTGGAGGGAAGACGGAGCGGAGGGGGGGGGGGGAGTCGAAAGGAGAACAGATAGAAACAAAAATAAGCCGGCCCGCGTCGCATTAGGAGATTCTGTTTGAAGATTGCCTGGCATGGAGAGGCAATCAGGAGAGCAAGAGACGGCGCGGCCGCACCGCGAGCGATTCGGCGGCGCCGTGACCACGTCTCGAGTGTGTGTCCCCCCCCCTCCTCCTCCCCTCTCCGTTTTTTCCTCTCATCTATCGCTCCCCGTCTCTCATCTATTCCTCATCAGCTCCTGCCTCCCATAAACAAGGATATTGGCCACCAGGCAAGAAAGTGGAGACTGATCCCTTTTCAAGAGCTCCTCGCCATCATTTCCCAGCAGCACCGGTCCCAGGAGGCGGAGGAGGAGGAGGGAATGGCGTGAAGTCGTGTCGGCGGTGGCGGAGGGGGGGCGGGGCGAGTACACAGGGATATGACCTCGACAGAGCAGCCTCTGTTGCAGCCGCGGCTCACAAAGGAACGTCGGGCATTGTGAGGCGTGATTGGCAGCCGGGGCCGATCTCCCCTTTGTGGGTCAGCGGCGGGACCGCGCGCTATTCACTCGAGAGTCCATCAATCACAATTTAGCTTAATTAACCGGCAGGAAATGACAAGGCAAAGGCCCCGCCGCCTGAATGGAAGGATGGATGAATGGCTACAAGGAAATATGAAGAGGATAATACAACACAATGCAGCAGAAGATAATTTAATACTGTAAGCCCAAAGGAGAACCGGGATCACAGAGCCAGCAGAGAGCCAGCCTCCCAACAATCAGCGCGCCACTTCGGGGCACTTTCGCATTAGATTCTTCACTTCAATTGCCGGCTGATTTAACGTCCTCATCTGTGACGTCGGCGCAACCGTGCATTAGACAAGCTCGCAGTCGCGGCCTCGCCGTCTGGGACGCCGATCGCGGCGAGGACGGACGCGTTATCGCCTCCGCCTCGCCTCGCCTCGCCTCGCCTCGCCTACCGTCGGGGCCTAATGGGAGATTACAAGAGCTCCTGTGATGCCCAAATGAAACATGAGCCTTGGATGTGTAGTTTCTGAGAAGAAGAAACTCGCGAGGAAAAACATATTTTATTCAAATCGAACCAGAACGAGCGAAACAGCCTGAAGCTCCAAAATACAGTAGCTGCCGAGCCGGGGCCTTGCGCTCGTTCCAAGGGTGAACAATGACCTTAAAGAGCGAGCTTTCGGCAGCGTAAACACTGCCTTTTCCATTCACATTATAAATAAAAACCTCTTCCAAGACGACCGCGGCTTCTCGTATGTGCTCTTATATTAGAAAAACTCCAAGATTTGGAATCAACGACCTGCCAAAAGACAAACTCGTGAGTTTTCAAAGGTAATTATTCAGACAAGCATCAAGCGAACCAACTCAGACGTCGGCCACGTCTCGGTAGCTCTCGTCCCGACTCCGCGCCGATCTCCCATTAGTGTCTGCTGGGCTCCAATCAGCATTAGCCCCTTCTCTCGATCACCGTGATGGACCTTCGATGGACCACGCGCACCTTCGGAAGCCCCCCCCCGCGAACCGATGCCACGAATCGACTCGGGGCCCGCTTCCAGCAGGAAGCAGGCGGAGAAATACAGTCCTCTGGCTGTCAATCGCCAGCCTCTTCTTCATTACACTCCTATCTGTGTCTCCGGCGTTAGCGCATTCAGCTGTCCGTTAATCTGTCAACCGCCCGCCCCTCCCCGTCACTCGTCCGCGTCCATCTCGCCGCCTTCTGAGACGTTTCATCTGTCAGCCAGTTCGGCGTCTCAGTCCCCCCCACACACACGCACGCACACGCTCCTGCTCGCGATGACTCATGAGGAGGGGGGGGTTTATGGCTTCCGTGCGTGCATCTGCCGCAGCCTCTTTGCAGGTGTCGGCACCAATCAACGGTCCACCTGCTCCTCCGAATCCCGGAAACCCCGGTGAAAGTCGCGCCGCTCGCGCCGCAAAAAACAGGCTCGAGTTCAGGATCGTCGCAAAACATCTGCGGCACTCACCTCCGACTGAATGCATCTAAATAAGTAAACAAATGGGGGGGAAACAATGTCAAGAAGATAAAGCAAGTAAACAGTAATTTTCATAAGCTTGTGCAAACTCGAACAGCGACTAATTAACTCATTTTTCACGCGGGGACCAAAACGAGTTAGTGTGCTTAATAACGGTGGGTTCGCTCGGGACATTTGTCACGGTTTCCTTCCAACGAATTCACACGCTTATACGATCGGCGCGAATCCCCCCCCCCCAAAAAAAGCAGCTGGAAAGTCAGGATTATTATTAGTGACTGGGCGAGTTCAATGTCAGACTTAATTTAGCACGTCTGATATCATCTTGCGAGCTTTTCGCTCGGCGACCAGAACGATGTCGACTCGTCATCCTTCAAAGCCGATATCAGAGCGGCAAACGCTTTCAACTCTCTTGACGAAAGAATTTCGATATCATGCTATATTCGATAACAAAAAGGCGCTTTGTTTGGAACGGCGGCGGCGAAAAAAATTCAGGTGATGGAGGATCGTTTCGATCGTGTCCAAATACTCAGCATGCACCGCTAACAGAAATATGCATCTGAGGAGATTCTCGGCATATCCTAATTCGATGAAAGCGCTTTTAATTTGAAATACAGGAGTCCTGGACGTGGTCCACACAACATTGGTGGCATTCTTGCCAAACGCGCCAGCTGGACGAGGACAAGCAGCAGGCCTGCTGTCGCGTCGCTTTCCATCACGTGACGTCACCCTCCCGAAATCCGTGGTTCACGTATGATTCCTGTCAGTTTCCTGTGAAGCGAAGCCTTCGGGCTTTCGCGCCGGATACGGTTTCGGGTGGAAGTGGGTCGCTCCGAGCGGGCGGCGCCGACCCCCGAGCGGCTGTGAAGCTCCGCCGCCGCTCGTCTGATCCCTCTGTTGTCCCTGCCGGGTGCCCGGACCCAAAACGCGAGCGCGCGGAGCGGCGTCTCGCGAGAGGATGCGCTTCGGAGAAAAGGCGGCCTGTGAAGTCTGCTGACGCACGCCGGAGCCACCAAAACTCTGAGGAGGAGCGCTGCAGCCGCCGCCGCCCCCCTTGCCCCCCCCCCATCTGTCAGTCAGCCAGGGAGCTCGGCGAATCTGTTGTCGCCCTGGCTTCCGTCGCGCTGCCTATTAGCCTGCTAGTTAGACTGGCATTTAGACTGGCAGGACACGCGCCGGCGGGCGCCAAAGGGCGTCCTGCCTGGCCGCCGCCACCGCCGCCGCCGCGAAGCGGTGGCCCCGGCCCGCAGGAGCGCGTGGCAACACGCAGCAGCTGCCTCCTCCAATCACGTCACTCGGCACTAAATTTGATTCCATCTCGACAGGATTCAATTACATTTTTATTAATTTTGGCACAGTGCAACTCCATCGAGTTTGATTCAATCTCCGGCAATGCAATTTAACTAGCTGCAATCAGATTCACTTGGATCGAATGAATTTTTAAACATGATCTCTTCCTGCCGCCGTATAAATCCTCACTCAGAATATAGGACTTAATAACCGATGCCAAACCGAGGGCGTGTGTGTGCGTGTGTGTGTTTTCTGGGCTTTCTGCTTGGCAGGGACTCCCCGAGGAGAACATTAGTCACTTCCATGATAATAATGGGTAATTTGAGTGAAAACAGACTGAGGTTGGCAGAGGGCATCGCCGAACATGCGACTGTTTGGGGCTCCGCCGACGCCAAGATTTCATTAAAAAATGCCAAACGTCGAGTTGCTGGAGGTCGCCGCCGCTACGCTTCCCTTCTCTCTGTTGTCGCCGCTGTTGAAATTACTTGTGAGCCCCCCCAAAAATCCACAGGGAAACAGTTTAATTTGGATATAAGAAAAAAACAGTTTACAGCTCTTATAAATAACAACAGGAAGATGCCCACAAACGGACTCGTTGGTAGTGGCCTCGTGTCTCCTCAAGAGCATCCTTTGGCTGTCATTTCGGGTCAGCTTCTGTCCTTTTGTGAGCCTTTCAATGGCTGCACGCACTCCTCGAGGAAACTTTAAAGCCGCGCGCTTCGTTTGGATGATTTTTCTGGCATAAAACAGCGAGAGCCTCTCGGTTCAGAGACGCCCTGATCCGCCAGGCTTCTGGGCCGCCACCCAGAAGCCCCGTTTAACTCATCTATCTGCGGTTTCGCAGCGATGATGAGGTTGTTTCGGAAGGGAAGTTACAGGAGTTCCCTGGAAGTGCTGAAACCGGGCGTTTAGGCAAAGTCACGCCGCCTGCTCTTTAATAATTGATCGGCTCTCGCGTCGCACGGTTTCCAAACAACGGGCCCGGAACCCACGCAGGTCGGAGACGGGGAAAAAAAAAAAACGCGCTGCCGGTCTCCGCTCCGTCTTCGTTCTGACACCTAATTCCCTGCGAGCTGACAAAAGCCCCGCAGCGCAGATGCTCAGCGGTGTTTAGAATACAACGCTGTCCTCCCCTCCGGTATCCGGAGCGCGGATTCAATGGCGAGGCCTCCAACGGGCAGCGCCAGAGCTGAAGGGCACACATGAGAAATCAAAAGCTCGCAGGCAAATAAATAGCATATCCATAACACCGAAATTGCCCTTTGTACAACTCAGAGCCCTGCTGACTCCAGTCGTTCTTTAAATTGATTTCTCATACGCGGCTGCCTCGAGGGGGCGATTCCATTTTCATATATACACTGGCTCCCTTTATGTGTGCGCTGCTTCCCAGTCTATTAATCAAATAATGCAATCAATTCCACCTTACAGGGAAAAGACACAGGCCATTTCTTTCGGGAACCCGCTTTGCGTGGCTCCGACGCGGGCAGGGGGACTTGATGTGGCGTGATGGGAGGAAAATCGGCCTGATCAGCCTGGCAGGTAACTCTCGGGGGGGGTTACAAAACCCAGCTAGTAAATACCCGATGATCCATGTGCGCAGCCCGAGGTGAGCGACACTCTGACGGTATTTGTACATACTCCTGCTTGCAAGCATGCATCTAACTGGGATGTAAGCAGAGCTAGAACATGCCTAAGCCTCAGCTCGAGGTGCGATGGGGCATAAATCTTCTCAACCCTGAGCCTGTGACAGACCCCCACCCCCTCCCCCTCCTCCTCCCCCTCCAGAGATCCTGCAAAATATCTTAATTATGCTGCTTAGCGTCACATCGGTGTGTCCCGGGTGAGCGCGAGCAAGCATATAATTCATTGTACTAAGCGTCTGTAAAAGCCAAACACATAAACCTTCAAGGATGTATGCTCGAGTGCTGCGTGGACGGCGAGCTGGGACCTCAGAGGCAAATGTTTTCCTTCAGGAGCCGAACGGAGGGGAGGGGGGAGGGGGGAGGGGGGGGGGTTGCAGAGTTAGTGTTGCAGGAGCCGGGGCGGCGAGCTGACTCCTGACAGACACCCGGGCTGTCGTCATGAATCGTTGAAAGCTGTGAAAGCTGCTTTTTTTTTTTTTCTCCCCCCTGTTCGTTCGGAGCCTTTCACCGATGGATTAGTGTCTGTTCCAAGGTCCCACACTGATAAAAGACTCCAAGAATTGAGCATCCCACTCACACCCCTCCAACTCAGAGGTATCCTCATTATTCACATTACGCCATGGCGCATGCATTGTCTAATAGGTCAATTTGTGTGGACTTTGCAGTCACAAGGAAGCATGATAAGAATGGAAATTGGGAGGGAGGGTGATGTAATAGCACTGCAACAAAGGGAAAGTAACAAAGCAATGAATATTCCAGTTAAGGCTTATGAGTGGGGGGGGCCCGCGTCTCCCTTCTGACCTCGCCTGGATTAACTGTAATATTAAACGAAGACACGGTTCATGGAAGGAACGCTGCTCAATCGCGACAGAGGTTTCGAACCGCCGATCGATGAAAGCGGCAGAAATACGACCTGCCGATTGGACCGCAGTCGCTTAAAAACATCGGCGGTCATAAACGGTGTCCCTGCGGATCGAAACGTCTTCATCGGGCGGCGCGAGGCGTCTTGGCGTCAAGGCCGCTGCGACCGTTTTTAGTGCCATCCGAGCACCAAAACAAGCAGGCGGCTCAATGGTTCCACTCCAATTTGCGGCGGACAAAAGGGATTTACTGGCGCGCGGTTACAGTCGGTCCATACTTTCTTTACTGCGCGTGTTAAAATTACACATTGACGGCGTTGGAGGGACTTGCAGTTAAAATTCATAGTCAATTTCACTCCTCCCAAACTGGGGCCTGCTGAAGGATTGTAAAACTTTTTATCAGTGATACTCCATTCTGCCCGGGGACCCCTGTGACATCTCTTCAAAGACCCCCCCCCCCCTCTCTCTCGGAGACCCGCGACCCTGAAGGACTTCTGCAAAGCAATATCTGCATGCAACACGCTTTAACGACCGCTGGCTTCTGGCTACACTCCTGGCACCACTTTGCAGCGCTCTACCCCCACCTGCCGTTGTGCGTCAGGAAGCCACTGTGGCCCCACTGCACGAGATGCCCCTCGCCCGGGGGGGGGGGGGGGGGGGGGGGGGGGGGGGGGGGGGGGGGGGGGGGGGGGGG
>JASSRZ010009722.1:0-29141 GCA_032164315.1 Malacoctenus gilli | reverse complement strand
GCGTGCGTGCGTGCGTGCGTGCGTGCGTGCGTGCGTGCGTGCGTGCGTGCGTGCGTGCGTGCGTGCGTGCGTGTGCGAGTATGTGAGTATGTGTACAGGTGAAGGTATTTAGGGCGAGGATCTCGATACGCAACTAACCAGATAGTATGTAAAGTGACCCCAATTCTACTGCAAAGGTTTGGAGTGAATGAATGAATCCCCTTCCAGACTTTGAATTCATGTTTCTGTATGTGTGTGGTGGGGGCTGTTTCTGAGGTGATGCTGCAACATGCCTCTGTGCCTGTAATTGGTGCTTTGGTGACCAGTTTGCTGTGGTTGAAGGACCTTTTTTTAAAAAACTCACTGTGTTACTCACTGAGTTTACAGCTTTTCAAAAAATATCTACAGCTGATTCAAAGGGGTTCTGGATCTTTCCTGAAGAGGTTATTGATCGCAACTGGAGACCCGTGTCAATGTCTACATCAATACAGGCAGGCTGTCTCTATATGTCTTAAAAGTCTGGGCTGCACCACGTACCCTGGGAACTGTGGGAAGGCATTAGTATTCCACATCACAGGTAAGTCAACCAGGCATGGCTAATCAAACATCAGATACTGATTTTTCTCATGCCATTACACATTCAGCTCCTTACATTTGGCAAGTTATTAGTCCTAAATCTCTCCGCCGGCAAACCCCTTCCCGTCAATGTTTTTGATGCTGCCCTTTGGCTGGGCTCTCTTCGAAGACACATTTTAAAATCAATGAGACTTTGATCCACTCAAATAGAGCATGCATAACTGTACATATACATTAAAGTATGGGTGTGAAAGTGTGTAACACAGCCCATAAGTCTCCTGTTGAAAATGACAGTCGGATGGACTTGCAGTCGATATTCACAGCAGTGCTCACACAAAGTTACTTTCTAGGAAAGAAGGGACATTAAGGGTCGCCATGTGAAACTGACCTAAAAAAAAAAAATTTAAAAAAAGCAAAAAACCTACCAGAATGAATAAGTTCATTATTTCCAGCATGCTTGTTTGGATAAAATAAGGTTTCGCCAAATGGTTGGATTTTATTTTATTTGAAGAGTTTGTTCTGCCTCATCTCTGAAAGGTGTGACGACAGCACGCGGTGGCCAAAGCTGCTGAAAACTCTCACTTTGTCTCCTTTTTTTACTCCTCGAAGCATCACAATGAAGTGGTTATCAGCACAAGTGTTGCTACTTTTCCCACATATATTGCAGTGGCAGACGTCTGAAATTCACTTGTCTCGCGTCTGGAGCTTTTCTTTTTCTGAGAGAAGCAGCACAGGGAGAGGAAAGAGGAGCTCGCCGTGCTGCGGTGTTGCATTCCCGGGGTCCGGTTTGAGCTGTGTCCACAGATCCAGATGGGACACTGCACCCCCCCTCCCTTCCCCCTCTTTCCCTGCTGTGGAATGATGGGAAAAGGCTTTAATTTGCTGTCATTGCGGTGCCGAGGCTTTTTCCCCCAGAGATAGAAGTGGATTAAAGCAGTGGTGTTGCCCGGTGTGAAGCAGCGGCAGGTAGATAATAAGATACTGTATAACTTAGCATTTACTCTGAGGGTCTAATGCCCGCTGCTGATCCTCGGTATCATATTGTTTAGACTCTCAGTGTGGAGGCACCTCCCTGTTCGGCTTCTGATTGGCCTTCCACGGTTGCCTGCAGGGGTAACGATGGCCAGTGGGGGGGCAGCTTCTGTTCAAGGGTCTCTGGCTTACCTCCAAGCCAAAACCTCCACTTAACCTGAGAGTGTTGGGATAAGAGGAATGGCAAGCAGCTCCCTCTGTCTGACGAAGTGCTGAGTGAAAAGGGGGGGCTCCCTGCAAGGATAAATAAGTAGCCACATCGATGGCTGGCCCATGTATGGTGCAGTGAACCGAATATCACGAAGCATCAGTCGTGATCGATACTGGAATATTGATGAGCTCCATCCCATATTCTTAACCAGTAAAATCAATTTTCTATTAGTATGAATACTTTGAGGCGGGGGTGGGGGGCAACTCTGAGACATAACTGCGCAGATTCTATTGAATCCTTCTTAGTTGCTGTCTCAACACTCTTGCCCTGCGGTGGCCCCCTGCAGCCAGACTCCACCCATGTGGTTACAGGAACTTTAGCTGTGGAAAATGGACAATTTCGAGAACTTCTTTCACTTTCTGTAGGAGAATTTTCCAACTCTCCTTACTGAAGATCTGAAAGCAAGCATGAGCCAGACTTTGGCCTCAGAATCAGTGTGACATCAGAGGTCCTCACTTGTGCATCACAATAGTTTTCTCGACCTCGTGGTCTCTCAACAAACCTCACAGGATGAGCCCACATCAACAAACAAGTCTCACAAACAGGATTTAACCGCAGTAGCTGATTGGTGCAAACCTCTCTTTACCTTGGCGTGTTGGCTGATGAAATCTAAAGCTGTGTGTTGGATGCTGTTTGTATGAAAATTGACACCTGATATATGTTTTCCACTTGTCAAGCACTTTGTATGTGAGATAATAATTGTACTTCAACCCTGTGAAATCCTGCTTGTCCTTCTTCTGGTACAAATCAGAATCCAAAAATGTCACTTTTAATTTTGTTTACCTTGATTGAGTTAAATAATTTTCATATATGTATAATAATTTTTAAACAATATATGTATATGTATTTTTTTGTTTTAATCTCAGAGTTTTTAGATTGTATTTTTTTCTTTACTCCTTGTTTTTTGTAAATTCATTTGTTCTTTATTTTTCTTTTTGTTTCATTTTAAAATGAACTTTAAAGTGTGATTCGTTATTTTCTTCTTCTGAAATTAATTTTTATTTGCAAACAAAAAAAATGAATGTAATTTTTTTTTTTTTTAAGTGGAAAATTTTACTCAGGCTTAGTCAAGTTCCCAAAAATCAACTCAAATGAATCATCCGTCGTACTCGGCTCTACCACGTGGGTGATCAGGGCGTTAAATGGTTGAACAGCTGGTTGCCCAGTACAGTGAGGAGGTCTTTGAGCCATTATACATATTTTGTAACACTGTCACACTGGACGCAGGCTACTTGTTGCTCTGCACTCGCGTGAGTTTCATAGCTTCACCCGTGCTCCTGACAAGAATTTCACAGTCTTTATCCACGACTTGAAACTCTAATCTTTGAACAACTTGTGGCTCCTGAAGGTTTTCTTACCTTGACCCCGAAATTTCTGAGTGTACGCAGCGCAGAACTTGTTAAATCAGTATTGTAAAATCTCTCCTTTGGAATAAAAATGAATATATTTGCCACGTAAAATGTTTGGTTAACATGGAAGCAACCCAGCATCCAGCGAGATCTGCTTCTGAAGCTGTGAGTGATACCTGGGGGTCTTTGTCTTCATTGTGTGAACAAGGCAGATAGTTAGAAGAAAAACAACAATGGAGGTTTTTCTGTTAACAGAAAGTCTTCACAGCCCTTCAGTCCAGACTGTGGAGTTCGAAAACACTTCAGCTGGTCGTGTCCTGTATGCCGCGCTGTTTTCCAGCTGCACTAGTGCGCGGTCAATAAATCTAAAGTTGGAGGTCAGAGGTGTGGGTGTTCGTGACTCAGGCTGAGATTCGGCAGGCGTTGCGTGTCCCAAACATTTCTCTCGAGGGCATTGCAGAGATGCTGCCGTGTGTCCCTGATATGCTTTCAACGAATGGAAAGCAGTCATCATGAGCAGATATGGAAAAATCTATCAGTGTTGGGGGGTGGGGGGTGGGGGGGGTCTCTTTCTGAATGCTTGCTGCCTGTAAAAGCTGCAGTTGTTGGGATGCTGCAAGTCTCCCGGAGAGGACTGATGAGTCTCCTCCTGGAGCTCTGCTGGGACACAGCGTCCGTTTGTCTCATGGAGCCGATTCAGCTCAGTTTGTACCACTGTACTGAACTTTAGCATGCCTCCTTGGGGCAATAATCCTAAACAAAGTATTGAAAACATTCATTAAGTTGTACCTTAGAACATTTTTTGATTCACTAATTACCCATTGAATCAATCGAGCTTAGAAGAAACATAATTTAAATTGCTTCCAGGTGTGGAACTTGAGCTCAACGTCTCTCACTTTCTGACATTAAAACAGGCCCGTGTGAATGTTTATTATCGCCTGATGCTTGGTTTGTTGTGGGTTGCCCGAATACATTAAAATAAAGGTGCTCCGGGAACTGTTGTATCATAAGAACTAGATACCGTCTGTTTCAGAGGTGGAACCCCATTCATACCGATGTAAGTTGTTCAATGACGCTTGAAAAAAGGGTCAGGGTTGATGAACAGTGTTGCCATGACACGGTGGGAAGTGGGAACCATGTTTGTTGAAGAATCTCAACCAAAGGTGGGAGAGTCCAAAAAATCCAACGGGAGCCACTGAGCCAAAGGGGGCGAAATCTTCACACAAACCAGAAATATTCCTTAAAAAAAATAATAACTGACAGCCTAAAGGATGGAACTGGTAATCTGAGAGGGGGGAAAGGCTGAGAAAGGCTCGAATCAACACTCACTCAAAGAAAAGAGCAATTGCAGTTACCAAGGAAGCCCTCAGGGAAGCATGAGCAGAAGTCGTTCAGCTACAGCGGGTCTTGACACTTGACAGTCTCAGTTAAACAGTGTGGCCAACTTGGTACGTTTGTTCTGATCGCTGTGAATAATCCACCACTGGCAGCAGCAGACCTGCCGTGCCGCACAACATGCTGGTTTCAGTCCACCCACCATTGGTCGTTTTTCTTATGGGACTGTGAGGGAATCTAGATGCACTTTTTTCTGCTGTGTAAAAGGCGAGAAGACTAGAAATGGGAAGCGCGGGGCAATAAATCACTCATCACTCTGCGGTTGTGTAACTACAGCAACAAGTCGCCATGTCTCAGTCTGGGTTTTTCCGTTGTTCAGCCCTCGCTAATGATCCGCCATTTTGTCCTCCCTGTCATTTCCCGGCGATGCCCAAATGAGCAGCTATTTATGCCAAAGTGACGTTTCAGGTGGATTTGCCTGAATCCAAAAGTTCATGGTCGGCAGAGGCTGCGATTCACACTACAGAAGGGTCACCAAGGGGGACCTATCAGGAAGCCAGTCGTGACATTACAGCTAAATTGGTTCCCGCCCCTTATTGAGAACCACCGAGCAGGCTCAGCGTGTGTTTTTTTTGGTTGACCTCTGAGCGTGTCGAGGCCTGGATGGTGGATCTGCCCCCGGACTCTCCTTTCCACAGTCCAGCAGCAGCACGGCGTCTTCATCTCCTGCCATGCTCCGAGCCCCGGCAGTGCTGCTGGGCAGCACGGCACACGCTGGCACAGCATCACAGCCTGCCTCTCTGGAAGGAGCTCCACCAACCCCAACAACCCCCCTCCCCCTGGGTCGCGCTGAACTTTTGACCCCGCGTCTGTCTTGGAGACGAGTGTCCCCCTACGCTGTAATCCCCCCTTAATCCTTTTTCCACCCCGAATTTATGGTAATAAACAAATGCAGGCAGGTACAGCCTTGATCCGGTTTCTCCCAGCAAAGGATGAAAGACCAGAAATTACAGCTTCTGATGAAGCGAGGACGAGTGGGTTGTTTCAACCAATCGGCGCTCGCCATCTGTTGTATGTGTCTCATATCACCAGTGTGTAAAGTAAGCCTGTTTTGGGCATGTAAGGCTCGCGAGGACAGGCGGGGAAGCTGAACGCAGCTGAGCGAGTGACCGAATAATCCCCTTAACACATGGGACCGTGCCGGCGACAACTCTAATTGATTCCTGAAAAAAAAAAATGACGGGCTGAATCGGCGAAAAGGGGGGAAATGAAAGGCTTTGAGACTCCCGCGTGGGCTGAGCCTCCCGTCAGCAGCGGCGGCAGAGGCGGCGGCGACGGCAGACTCTCCAGGTGCGGCATGTCTCCATCCATAATCAGACGATAAGGAATGCAGATTGCCGCCGCCGAAATGACTTCGCTTACACGCGGTACAATCTTCGCTCCTTTAAAGCTACAAACATTTTCGAGTCGCGGGCGCGATGTTTGATTTCTCGCCCGCCTGCCTCCTCGCCCTTGCTCCATCATATATTTATAGAATCTCTTTCGGGTGGGGGGGGGGCAGAAAAAGAGATTATGACGGTTCCTCTGAGCACTGGCCTTGGTGCCAAATTTCTCTCTATCCCCCACCACCCCCTCGTCTTGCTTAGAGTCATCCCTCCCAGGTTTGGCTGTCAGAAATCTGTTTTTTTTTTTTTTCTTCTTCTTCTTCTTCTTCTTCCTCCAGACATCTCAATTTGTAAACATCTGAAAACGTTTCCATCTCGCGCTGTGACATTCTCGCAGCCAGACGCTTCGGGATGAAAAGCGTCGCGACGTTCACGCGATTCCAAAGTGTGCCAGCGCTCGGCCTCGGATGGGAGCGCTCGCGAGGGGGAAATTGGTTAAAAAAAAAAAAAAAACGAGCAGGGTTTGTGCGGATTGATCCTGGGGTTTTTGTTCTGCAGATTAATGGTTGCTGATTACGGTTTGGGTTTCGTTCCGGGATCAGCGGCGCGGAAACGGGCTCACGTCGCAGACGGCACCGACGCCCAGCTGAATGGCCTAATCAGCAAACAGTGGATCTGATAGCGTGCGTATGGAGCTGCCCTATATACATAGATACTGTCAGTGCGGTACGAGTGAGTCAGTGATTTCCCAGGGGATGAAAGTCTTCCCATGGTGAATAATCCTGAACAATGTAACATTAAAAAGAGATTTCTCCGTCTCCAACTAGTGAGTTGGGATGTCGGCTACATCCAAGTGTAAACAACTTAGTTGCATCAGCTTTGATGGCTTCACTAATGGAAGACGTGCTTGTTGAAGCTTTTTTCCACCCATCTCCAGCCCCACGCTCGTTAATAAGAAGCGGATGCTGTTGGAGCTGAAACAGCTTCCGCTTGCAGTCTTTGGAAACTGTAATCAGGTCAGACATATCTGTCAGCATTCACTCTAGAAGCTCTTAGCTAAGGCGGCGTGCCGGCGTGGTTGTTTGGGCTCTTGCCTCACACAGCGAAAGTCTCGGGTTCGAACCGCTTCTCGTTGTCGTTGCCGTTTTGTCGCAATCTTACTCTTGGTTTTTACTTCACTTTGCTTGCATTCACAATGTTTGTTAAGCAGGTGCAAAGCTTTCAATCGAGATGCGAGCATGGCCCGAAGGCGGGGCTTTGGATTTCATCCTCGTGTCGAACCGCTCGTGTTCCTCGGCTCAGCGTTCTTCTCCAGTATTCTGTTTCTCTTTTCTATTTTTTTTTCCCTTCAATATTTACACAACTGGCACCTTCCTCCACCAAGTCTCTGCTTTCACATTGAAGTCCGTACTTGCAGGCACTCACGGAGCAGGCCGTCCGCAGCTCAAACGAGCTGCGATGCGCACGAAACCATCATCAGGAAATGCCTACACACAATTTTGCCATGCATTATTCAAGCGCTTCCCCAAATCAGGCCCTTTGCTGTGTAGTCCTACTTTTTAGAGGACGAGCTCTCTGCAGAAAGACTTCCAAAATGGCTCATAGAAGGAGTGAAAATGATGTCTTGGGGGACACAAATGGTGAAATAAAAAAAGTTTGTGCCAACATGTCATCTTCTCCTCCTCCAAAACTTCATGGGCAGCGTGGCCCAGTGGGGAAAGGTGACGTCCTGCTGGCCCATTCGCACCCCACTCTGTAACTTTAGTTGCCCGATGCTTGTTGGCTGCCACTTTGCAGTCACGCCACTCACGGCTCGTTGGTGCAACATCAGACGAGATAGAGTCCCATCAACTTGCCTAATTGCAGTGGTCTTGAAAAAGCAACATGCTGGCTTTCGTGAGCTCTTCAGAATGACTCTTTCAAGGGGCAGAGTGGCTGAATATGACCCACTTGTGGCACATTTAGTCACCTGTAGCATATAGGTTGATTAAATAACCCCTAATTAATGACTGATGGCAAAGCACTCGACGTCAAAGGTCTAGTTCATCATAGCAAAGTCAAGGATTTGTAGTGGAGTTTGGACAAACTTTCCCCGACTACTGAATTCAGACTTCAAAATAGTTGAGTAACACTGAACACATCAGAAACAAACCTGCAGCACTTTATCGCGATTTTCGAACCGAACGACAGAAAGTGCCCTGTTCATGTTTTTCTGTCCTGTCATTTCCTGTTTTATTTTGAAGTCTCGCTTCATCTCAGGGCTCCCTTGACTTCCTGCACTCCACCTGATTGCCTGTTCATCCTTCTTCTTCATTCGTCTTTTTTCAGGATGAAGGTTTGAAGTGTGGAAGGAAACCAGATGAAACTCCCGAACACGGGCAGAACACGGAAACCCCACGGAGGGGGAGGGGCCAGTTGCGCTCCGAGCTGGACCCCCTTCACGGGCCCTCATGCCACCATGTGGTATGAAAATAAAGTCTAGAGGGTTTGGTTTTTCTTTTGCTTTGACCTATAAAATCTGTTTCCTCTCTCGACAGGCTGCGCTGGCCATGCCACCACGCCTGTCTCATAGCAACACGAAAACACATGGCAAACCGCAACCACTTCAGTTCGTCAACAGTATGTCTGGCAAGTGTTTGAAGGTGCACAGGTGCGGAGTACCTGCCTTTGACATTTCACTTAATACGTGGCCAGAGCTACTTGGCAGCACACCTCCGTCTGACACTCGACGCCTCTTCGTGGTTGCGCTCAACGCGGATGCCTTTTTTTTTCCGCTCAACTGCCACTCAAGACGTTTGCTCCCCGAAGTGCGGGCCCCACGTTGTGAGAACAATTTTCATCAAGTGTTATCTTTGTAGAAAAATAAAAGTCCGACTGGCCTTTAAACAGAACGGCAAATAACATCGAGTGGATAACAAAACGGGGGTGGGGGGGAGGGGGGGTAAAGGGCAGCTTGCTCTCCACACAGAAAGACAGAAGGAGAGCAAAAATGCGACGACAGAAATTCCACACTTGGTGTAAACACACTTCACTGTGAGGGGTTGGGGGGGAGGGGTTGTGCCAAGCTCTGCTTCTTTCAAGTGAGATTGTACGCGATTGGCACGTTTTGGACCCCTTCGAGCTGAACCTCGAGCAGAAGAAGTGACTGTCATACCAGGAAGTCGACGATTGTCAGCTGCCGTGTCTGAGCCAAATAAAAGCTGCGGGAAAGGCTGGGTGTGGAAGAAGCCTACTGTAACGAATCCAACACTGATCTTGTTCAAGAATTGCTCTCTATTGCCATTCCTCAAGACCAAGTACGCCGAGTGCGGACTCTCGAACTTCTGAAGCTCAGACTTGGAAACTTGGAAACTTCCCGCGGACGGGAGTTTGCTGTATGGTTTTTCCACAACTGGAACGGCAGCGTATTCGTGACATCACTTCCTCGACTTCAGTGTCTGCCGCCGGTGATTATCCCAGAAATGTTTATTTTATGTTGTAAATTATAATAAAAAATCAAATAATAACTACATAAAACAAACGCCTTACTCATTTTTTTAATTACTGCTTACAGTTGTGTGTTCGCTCCCCTGCAATCGCTGGTTGTGGTGAAATGCATTCTGGGAAAAATGGCTGTCCGAGTCCACACGAGTCACCATCCGATGAATCCCCGGTAAAATGGGCGTAACGAGTTCACATCCGCGTATCAAACCGGACTTGCCGAAATGCGAACTTGTGTATTGGAACCGGACTCGGGCGCTGACTGATGACCTTTCACAAGTCCGGGAGAAAGCAAGTACAGACAAGTACGGGTACTGAGAAACGGCTTATGACTGAATGAACATCTTCTTTCTGAAGCGTTATTCTGGAAACACTATGTTATTATCAATGGTATCACACGCCATTTGAGAGCTCAGTGCTGACAGCTTGGTGACTTTCCCATGAAATCCGGCATCTCTCTGAATCATCTTGGGGCTGATGTAGTGCGACCACACACACTTTTGGTGAGGCGGTGTATGACCGCATGGAGCTCTCCTGTGCGGTCAGAGCGTCCTGCAGGGGAACTTGAATCTTTCCTTTCTTTTTTTTTCTTCTTCTTCTTCTTCTTCTTCTTCCTCACACGGATGACGGCTTAGTCATCGTCCTCCTTTCTCCTACCCCCTCCACCGAGTTCAGAGACCGTCCCAGGACACTCGTGGCGCTTTTGATCTGATTATTATTCCTCCTCCTCCTCCTCCTCCTGCCAGCCTCAGAGACGTTGGTCACCCAGCAGGACACTTTACAGAGAGTCGCTGAAGCCATAAAACCCTGATTTATAGTGAGAATGTCAGGTTGTGTAACCAGATACCTTCACTGACCCTCTCCCAATATATGCCAGTAATAAGTGCCTTTCTTTTTTTTTATTGAATGCACTCTCCATCCACACAGAGATGCATTTTCCATCTAAATCACAAGTTTCATGCTGACAGCGGTCCGCACTCGTGTGTTATTTTCCCTCTCGGCACTCTCTATTGTTGCTTTATTTCGAACGTCTCAACTTTCACTTGGCCTCCTTTTTTTTTTTTTTCTACAATCACTTGCTGAGTTTTTGTAAGCGAATACCACCTACAGGCCTAACATATGTTCTGTTTCAATGTTTCATTAAGCAAACGCTTTCGACCGAAGCGACGTTCAACACTTTTCTCGTTCGTCGACGGCCCGGCCAAGCCACGGGCATGCAGGCACTGCAATCAGTTGAGGCAATCCGAGGCTCTGACAAACCTCAGTGATCATTGAAATACTTAATATGTGACTTCAACATAGTCTTGCTTCAGATTTTAATGTTAAGTTCGCCGTTTAACTGCTCGGAGTCACAGAACCTTTGTTTGACTCCATCATATCAGATGGAAATACTGAACTTCTCTGCCCAGCGTTTACTTCACTCCTTGTGCAGCAGCTCAGGTTGAATTTTATAACCTAAAAAAAAGAAAAAAGACTTAAAAATGCTGCCTTGGTACTCTGACATTTAAAAGATCCTTTCAGATGAATGTGTTCTCTACATTTGATCATTTGGGTATTTTATTCATTGTACTTTTTGGCCTCTTCGCATTTTGAATGAACTGTTGAATAATTTACGAGGTTTCTGACTTATAGTTATACAAACATGAAAACCAACTGCTCTTCCACAATCAGCCCTGGTCTGTTGGTCTTCCAATAATCCCATTCTGCACATTCAAAACTCACTTGACCTGAATAAGCCAACAGATGCAACGAGCCCATTTGGAAAGCCGTGTATTCCAAAGAACAAAGCATTTCTAAATAATGAACCCGTTGCTGAACTGCTCTAAAATCAGCGTTATTAGCTGCTGGACAGACGCGTTCTGCGTTTGAGGCTGAACCGAGCTGACACGCTGAGAAAAGTTTGCATTTTCATTGCTGCATGGCAGAAAATATTCCCTTTATCTCACCACCGTCGTTTCACGCAGCTTTGAGTTCGAAGTGCCTGTTCTTGGGGGCAAAATGAGAGGCTGAGGTGGGCTGTTCAATGGGGAAAATATATATATAAAAAGAATGCAAGTATCTTTCTGAGAATACACAGTGTTGCGGGTAACGAGTTACCTTCGTAGCGCGTTACTGTAATATAATACGTCAAGCAGCAACAGTGTAATATTTTGCATTACGAATTATATTTTCGTAATATTATCTACCAATTCAGGTAATGCGTTACAATCTGACCCATTGGTTTTAAATAAAAGTGTGCCCACATGCACACACGCACACACAAACACATGCACACACACAAACACACACACACAGACTGACAACAGCGGTAAATAAAGAGTAGAAGAAGACACCAGTTTTAAAATCAGGAGAAGACGGTTTTAAATCAACAGAAGAAGAAGACGCAAGTAAAGTAACTAAAAAGTAGTCAGTAACTTATTACTTTACACAAATGGTAATATTGTAAAGAAACTTATTCATTTCAAATAAAAGTAACTTGTCATATTAAATATATTACATTTTGGAAGTAACTTGCCCAACACTGAGAATACAAGTAAACTTTGCTCCAACTTAAATTGTTTTATCTGATTTGAGGAACACTACATTCAATTCGCAGAAACTTCGAATGTGCATCGGAGAACTGAAACGCGTAATGAGTGAAGTGGCGTGGGGGAATTTCAAGGTGACATGTACAGTATGACACGCGTTTTGGGGTACTGCTGATTTCTTTTCGGCGCGTATTCTCATCTGTTTGCATCGAGCGGCTCCCGCACCTCCACCGTCCACCCCGGTGAGCATGGCTCTCACGTGTGTTTCTCTCAGCTGCTGTGACGAATTAACAATCTGTTGTCTCCTGAAAGCCAAAATCTCTCACTTCCCGTCCTGATTTTGTCTTTTATCACAGGGTCACCGTCCTGTCCCATGACCCATTCGCACAGACTCATCTCCTGAACCTCTGAGACCACCTCCTGCTTCCTACCTGCACATGCTGCAATGCACCAAAGTGGGGGTAATCCTCTCAAACCCTCTACCTGAAAAACAACTATTTCAAACTCCTCACAAACTCTTGAGATTTTTTTTTAATCCAATTGAAAATCTCTATGATTTCTCCCAACTTTTACTGTGACTTTTTTTTTAAAAGTCTATTAAACATCACAGGAAGAGGTCAATTAAAGCCTGGAACACCCCCGGGCCCCCACCAGACTTAGGAGACCGTGGGGAAAATTGTCCTTCGCTTGGATTTGATGAATGGCCGTTCCCAAGCACCGCTCAGTTTCACTCTGAAGGTCAATTATCGCCTCTGATATTATAGGCATAAATTAAAGCCTTGTTCATTTGGATTCACGCTCACGACGGCGGCTGAGTGACTGTCGGTAGGATATTAAGACCAGATACGGAACAGGTGAGTCTGAATCCGCGAAGCAAAGACGTCGTTATCGAGGGGTGGCGAGAGAGAGAGAGAGAGAGAGAGAGAGAGAGAGAGAGTGAGCCGGCCGCTCTCTTTCCTGCAGCACGGCTCGGAAATCAATCGCCGACTTGGCCGCTGCCCGTGAGTTTTGGACGGCGGTGAAAAATGACCAGATAATGTTTACCGTGCGGATAATTAGCTCGGTCATTAGCGTCGGCCACTTGGTGAGCAGGAGCTTGCAAGACCGAGCGTCCAGGTGGCTTCCTGACTCCCCCGGAGCCGAGGGCGGCCGGGAGGAGGGGAATAAGACAAAAAAGGAACAAGAAATCGATACTATATTAACTCAATTAGAGCCCCAAAATCCCTCCCACTCCCACCCTCTGCAGACCTGAAGACAGGTCAGCACACTGGCATGTGAAACTCACTGTACGATTGTCCACATATACCTTCGCTTTTTTCCTATATTTCGTCCACCGCCCCAACCTGATAGTAGTCAGCTGCCAAGTATTCGACAAAGGCATCCCACCTGCTTGGAGTTGTCGGATGTACACCTCCAACTGCATTGCCTCATCTCCTTGGGCTCGAATTTACTGTTCCTCTTTTGGAGGGGTTTTTTCTCGAGGGACTTCCTGCCACTGTTTTTAATGACAAACTTCCTTTCAGAGTCCTTTCGAATGTTGGTTTAGGTCGCGTACATTCACTTTGTCAGTTGCCCCAAACAGTGACCGCCGATTAGGGAAAGTTTTTTATTGTAGGTTGCTTTTTTTCCCCTTAATATACTGTATTTTCCACACTATAAGGTGCACTGGATTATAAGGCGCACCTTCAATGAATGGCGTATTTTAAAACTTTGTTCATATATAAGGCACATCGCATAGAATAGACACCACAGTAGAGGCTGGGGTTACTTTATGCATCCATTAGATGAAGCTTCGCTAATGGGAATGTCAACAAAACAGTCAGATGGGTCAGTCAAACTTTATTAATAGATTACAAACCAGCGTTCTGACAACTCCGTTCACTCCCAAAATGAATAAACAGTCTTCTTTACTGGCACAGGTCATCTTGTTGCTTCCTCCACTTCCTCACCATTGATTCGTTAATGTTAAATTCTCTCACTGCTGCTCTGTTCCCGTGTTTTACTGCGTGAATGATCGCCTTGAGTTTAAACTCTGCGCCGCAAGCGTGTCTCTTAATAGGAGCCATTTTGGGGTCTTTCCATAAACACACAAATGGAAATGAAACGGCACGCCTCGCGCAGTCATATATCCCAGCATGAACCATGCGCTTGAAGTCGGCGGCTTCTTACCGTAGTTGCGAGACCTGTTGTGGCTCAATATCAGTCCATATATAAGATGCACCGGATTATAAGGCGCACTGTCCACTTTTGAGAAAATTGGAGGTTTTCAGGTGCGCCTTATAGTGCGGAAAATACGGTATGTGGAGTCAATCAAACCAGCTTTGCTTTATTTGACCATTATCACACAAATACAGCTGAAACAATCGATGGGGAGAATCAGCTTGCTTTAAAGGAACACGAGTCTCCTCTTTTAGAGGTAATTGCACCTGATTAATCAACGTGATTAACGACAAGACGGCCGTCCAGACTGTAATAATATGCATCCAAGGCCCCGTCTATTTTTCTAAATATGTGTTCATTAAGTAACGCCTGCACTCCTCATCTGGTATTGGTCCATTTGACAACAGCACTCAACCTACAGTGGTGGCGTGATGAATGGGCGGCGCGGCGCGCCCGACGCCTGCTGGAGATTGCTTTGCCCGCGAACGCTGGCGCGAGTATTACTTTTTTTTAATTTGATTTATGGCACCTTTACTCTGAGCATATGTGTGGGCTGACGGAATCCACACCCACGCCGAGGAGCACCTGGCGCACGCCGACGCTCCCGCGCGCGCCACCACCAAACTCGTAAACAGAAGCTCGCTGGGGTTGTGTGTGTGCCCCCCCCCCTTCCCCCCTCCCCGCCCGCCCCGTGTGTGGTCGTCAAACCGTGTCAATCATTCAGCCCAGTGCACTCTAAATATTTTGACGCCTTCGCTGCGGCGGAGAAACACCAGGCTGCGCGTGAGAGCGGGGACGCCGGCGGGCCGCTCGGTCTGTTCCCCGCTGCCTCGACATGCTGGCAGAAGTGCGGCAGCAGCAGGTCCACATGCACGCGCGCGCACACACACACACACCGTGGATTGAGTGGCTTCCTCCTTCACGGGGAAACATCTTCCTTCGACACGTCCACTGTCAGGCTCGCTTCCTGCTTGTCAGCGTGATCGCCTCCTCCTGGGGCGATATAGGGCCCGGGCTGCCCTATAGAAAAGCCTGAGGTCTGCGAGCGGGGTAGAACCGCGCCGCTGACCAGCAAGGAAGGACAGCGAGATGCCATCCAGCACCGACTCCAGCTGCCTTTTTGATGGGAGCGGTGATGGAGCGTGTAACAAAACCACGTTGGAATATTTTAAAGAGGCCAGTGCTAACTTTTGATGTACGGACCTTTATGCAAACGAGGCAGAAGATATCTGTCCCAGTAGGGAGCGCATTCCCTTTATTCTCCGCCATGTTTTTTTTTTTTCCCCTCTTCTCTTTTTTTCATAAATCGAAATGAACTCTTCGCACTCCCTTTGAGGACCCTCCTCTCCACTGAGCACCAGCCAAACTCTCCAGGCCTCCCACATGCGAGGGCTCCATGCAGTATTAAACTCGGCAGCGCGCACGTGTGGCCCAGATACTGTATGCCCATAATATTAGCAACCACTGGCTAATTGTGCAGAGTGTCGGAGGGTTAATCGGGGAAAAAAGCTCTTCTCATTAGTCTGAGTTTGCTGCCACGTACGGAACAAAAAAACGACGGCGTAGGTCCACCACTGCTCCAAGAAAGGACTTGTCTCATTATCACACAACAGGGTAGGGGCACAGTCCGAATTCAGTCCTCATTTGCTCAGAGAAAAGTGGTGAACTCGCAAGAGTCACCTTCATGGCCATCGAAATGCACTATCAAACTCGTGCCACCGAGTCCACCTACCGCATTTTCCGCACTATAAGGTGCACCTAAAAACCTCAAATTTTCTCAAAAGCTGACAGTGCGCCTTTTAATCCGGTGCGCCTTATATATGGACCAATATTGAGCCGCAACAGGTCTCGCAACTACGGTAAGCAGCCGCCGACTTCAAGCACGGGATATATGACTGCACGAAGCGGTGGCGACCCAACAGCGCCAGCGTGAGGGCGGCGGTGGCAACGACAGAGAGTGGGTAGCTCCTCTGCAGCGGCCGCCGCCCGTGGCCAGCCGGGGGGTGAGCAGTTTAAACTCAAGGCAATCATTCACGCAGTAGAACACGGTGATAGAGCGGCAGAAAGAGAATTTTAACATGAATGAATCAATGGTGCGGGAGTGGAGGAAGCAACAAGATGATCTGTGTCAAATAAACAAGACTGTTTATTCATTTTGGGAGGGAACGGAGTTGTCAGAACGCTGGTTTGTCATCTATTAAGAAAGTTTGACTGACCTATCTGACTGTTTCGTTGACATTCCCTTCAGCGCACCTCCATTTAATGGATACGTAAAATAAAACCCGACCTTTACTGTAGTGCCTTATAATGCAGTGAGCCTTATAGTGCGGAAAATACAGTATATGAGACTTGCCTGCCTGATCTGTGTTGATATTTGCCTGCTTGCACATGCAGCAGAGATGAATTTCTGCAAACACAAACAAACACATTTGCCCGGTTGCATTTCTTCAGGTTGTTGTAACCCATTGGCAGACCTGACCCGTATAGTCGTCTTTCTAGACAACTAAAGCCCAGTCCAACTTGCTTGCCCAATCAAAATCGGGATGGGTAGCCTTATTTGGTCAAATGAAATTGTGATGTGATTCACCCAGGCACAAAATAATGAAAGGCTGCACTCCGGAGGCTTTTGTTGTATATTGGTAACTTATCGTTTAGTTAGAGCAGGGCTCATAACGCGGTCATGTGTCCCAATACTGAACAGCAGATGGCAGTAACACCATCAAACAGACACATTTGAGTTAGCTGCCTCAATACTCTTGATGAAGCTATTAAAGCGAAACTTGTCATCATTTAAAGGGCCGCTGAAATCAGGTTAATGTGAAACTCCCTATACAGAGTTTCGTGGAAGTGATTTATTATCTAAACTGCTAACTGACTACAACAAAATTGAATGGATAAAAAGTCTTTATTTCGAACGAGATCAAACAAAAGCCAAATCACCAAAGAACCAATCAGATCGTCTCATTCAGCATGCAGACTTGCACCCACACTGCATTATTGGTGCATCATTAAAATTTGCTCTTATTAAACTTTTTCCCACATGCAATGACAGACCCACACTCAAGCTTAAAATACACTCAGCTGGCTGTTCAGAGTGATATAATGTTGCCAACCAGCAAAAAAAAAAAAAAGACCCGAGTGAGGTACCCTGCAGATATTATCCAATGGATTTCCATAATCGTCCAGTTCCCGTAATCCTAACACTGAGGACAGCGATTCCGAGTGAGCTCGTGTATTTCATAATAAATGGCATTGCCGGTCCACCCCCACCCCCTCCCCTCCTCTTCTGATGTAACAGCGATGAAAAATAGATACATGCCAAGTGGACGGCCAAAGATAATGGCTTTAATGTGAATCAGGTGTACTTGGCAGGACGTTTTCGTTTAGGCCGACAATCTCTTCTGGGTTCACCGGCTTTCAGCGGCTCCCCATACACACACACACACACACACACACACACACACACAGGACGGCCGCGGGTCTATTTACAGACGCTTGAACCGCAAGCTTTTCTCACCGTGCACTCCAAAAAAAGAAAAAAAAAGAAAAAGATCTCAGACCAGACGCAGTCATGCATAAACATGAAGGCTGTAAAGTATTGCCACATTTTTTTTGATGTATTGATACAAGGCTTGTGGAGAAACAAAGTGCCCATGAGAGATGGACCCCCCCCCCTCTCCACCACCACCACCAATTTCTGACAGTTAGCCTGCAGCTCCACATGTCAAAGATAGCGTAGGTTTCGCGCGGAGAGAGGCTTGATGTGAACACGCTCACTTCTCTGGCAACCCGAGGCTGGGTTGAGCTGCGAGACCCCTCGAAACCGCTCGTTCCGAACTTTATCAGCCTCGCTCAGATTTCGCATTTGCATAAGTCAGCCGGAGTTCACGTGTCACGTCTTCATCTGGAAAATACCGTCAGTCCTTTTGAAAAAAAAAAAAGTATTCCTGAAAAATAGAAATCTGACCCTTATTTAATCGGGTGGTGGGGGGGGGGGGGTGAAATGTAGCACATTCCTGTCTGCAAAAACAAAAGCCTGAAAGGAGCCAGAGAAAGGTTCCTTTCGAACTGCGGGGCCAGGAGTCAAACGCGGCATAGTGAGAGTAATTACAGGTATTGATTCGCAGCTCCAATTATAGAAAGGAAATCTGACCCATGCAGACTGGGCGAGTTTTTCTATTAATTCCCCCTCTCGGTGTTTTGGGGGGGGTTTTTTCCCTTTTATACAATGCCAATGATTCATGAAAAAAAAAAAGTCGCATCGCTTAAAGGAGCGGCTCAATTTTATTCCCTCTCTTTTCTCAGCGGGGCCAAGCCAGATACAGTTTTTTTTTTTCTCTCTCTCTCTCTCTCTCTCTCTCTCTCTATCTATCTCTCTCTCTCTCTCTCTCTCTCTAATGTGTCCATGCCTCCAAGCTGTCATTTGAAATGTGCTGTTAAGAAAAACAAAAGCCCCATCCCGCCCACATGTAAAAAAAATTGATGCTGGTGCATCCAGTCATGACAGTATAGACGGAACAGTAGTGCTCAATGAGAACAAGTTTATGTTTAGGGGTTTTTTTTTCCAGGAAGGAAGACAAATGAATGCCACGCAGTTTTAGAGCATTCCCAATAAATCGGGTACTTTTTAAAAAAGACACAGTTTTCTCAGTGTCTCCGTGGTTACAGTTCCCAAGCGGGCCAAAGCGAGCTGAACGGTGATGTCAACAGACCACAGGGCCGCCGGTCTGCCATTGAAAGAGCAGTTGTGACAGCACCCAGTTCAAAATGTCGAACCCTATGTTGTCCTGTTGGAGCAACGCACCTAGATAAATGAATGCGCACCAAGGCGGGGCCACCTGCAATGGGGCCGTGACTGGGCCAAGACGTGCTGACTGGTGCTGATGAGTGACTTATGGAAAAGGAACTCACATGTTGTTGCTTAAGAGTGTTTGTGAGAGCCGTTGTGTTGTGAAGTGTCGGCTTTTTCTTGTAAATGTCTTGCAATCCGAAATAAAAGGGGGCCTGCTGTATTTTCTTTATGGAAATCTTTCAGCAAATGTGCTTCGGAAGGCCAAGAACAGTTACATCCGGAGCCAGTTGCTCTTTATCTCCAGGGTACACCACCTCTAGACTGGATTATGTCATATTTTCAACTGTATTTTTCCATCGATGCAGTAAAATTTGGACCACTAATGCTGTCAGTATCACTACCATTATTTTACGACCAGTTAAAGCAACTAGACTGTTGAAATTCTCCTCTGGAATGAATGTATTGGTTTGATTGTGTTCGGGTTGTTGTTTTTTCGCTTCGTGTATTCCTTATTCTGTGCTCTTTCATCTGTTTGTTTTCTTTAGCCACATGTTGTTACTGTCGTCATCAGGCCTTCTGTCCTCCTTGTGTTCGTATCTCCAAACCGGTTGATAAGAATCTGCTCCTCGCTGTGTTGACTATTTACTAATGATCGAAAAATAAGACGCTCCTCATACTGCGGCCAGGCAGCCTTTTGGGCTGCTGCCCAGAACTCCCTGTTCAGTAATGCGAGTGCGCTTGTCAAGCCACAGATCCACATGACTTAAACATGAAAAAAGCCGCCACTTGGCAGGCTCGGGGTGTGCGCTGCCACCTTAACTGGCGTAAAAATAGGGGGGGGGGTGGCTGTCTGTCAGGGAAGTGGCCGCCGACTGAGTCTCTCGCCGGCTCCTCACATGGCCGGTCAAGAGGAACCTTCAGCAAGGTAGCTAAGGAACAGCAATGACATGCTGGGACAGAGGCGATAGTGTCGTCACCGGGGACACCAGTGAAGCATCTGAAGGGTCTTGTTCTCAGTAAATTGCCACACACAAAAAAAAACGGGATGTCCGTGGCCGTGTGGGTGTGTGCCTGTACCCAGCCAGTGTGCGTGAGACACCAAAAAAAAAGTGTTGGGAGTCCTCAAAAGCTGGAGGCTCCGAAGGCAGAATCCAATAAGCAGTGAGAAACACTGAATCTGATTAGGCTTGTGCCGTCGGAATCTCACATTTGATTGTGCTTCCAAAGCCGCATCGAGTGGAGGAGAAACCTGCCGTTGAGGTGAAATAAAGTGAGAAATATAAACAAGAGGGGACCTCTCAACATGGGTACAAGTCTCTTTGCTGTCTCCTGGATTGATGAGCCCCTGAACTCGAGCTCATTCCCAGCCGCGCAGTTAATTGTGCGCCGATAAAAAATGGGTGTCACAGGCCCCTATAGCCAGCTCCGAGTCCAGCGAGCTGTCCTCCGGAGACAGCAGGGATTGTGAGGGAGTTCGACCTCGTAAGCATGTTCTTTTTCCTCTCTACTGTCAGCCCATTGCAAGCATAGAACTTGCAAGCTGAGACCCCCCCCCCCCACAGTGGGAGAAATCCAGGGTGAGTTCGTGCTCTGCCTTTTTCTTTTTCCCAAAAGATTGAGCGACAGCTCTGCGTTAGGGCAGTAAGACGCAAATGAACGACTCTGCAGGATTGTTAAAGCACATGTAATGCTGCATCAACTGAGGTGAGCCAGTGTATTTTTATTGAATTGAGCATCTCTCAAATGCAAACATGTCCAAGAGTTTTCTTTTGGGACGGAATCCAAAGAGACTCTCTTGCAATCATTTCTACGGCCACTGCTGCAATGGACTGATGAGCTGTACAGGTGCTCAGGTACTCACTCTGTGGTATCGCCGGACTGTCAAAATCACAGTGGTTGCGCCTCCCCACGGCATCCGTCGGGCTCTTCTTGTGAACGCTCCACAGACTGCAATTACAAACCACTCCTTTAAACACCATAACTGCAGATTGGTACTGTTTAGAAGACGGCACCCATTGATTTTGGTTCATTTGTGTACTTTTCCATATGAATGGCCTTGGGGCCAGTTCCTTTCTTGGCGGCCTTTTCAGTGGGAGCATATGTGAGCGTTTGGCTTCACTGGAATGCTTGAAGGGTTTGGAAGCCTGCAGCTTTTTTCTGGAGTCCAGAACCTTTGGTGGGCGCTGGAGTCAGGACAAAGACCATTGGACTCAAAATGCTGCCAAAGTTCATGATTTTCTTCTGGACCAGAGCTCCTGTTCTTGGGGTCAACATTTATGCACAATTTCAATGTTTTAATCCTCCAGAACAGCTGAATCGAATCAGTGCCGTTCTGTCGCCCTGCGAACAGCCTGCGGAACCAGCAGCTCATTACAATCAGGTGTGCTGAAGCTGGACAAATGGACACCGACATTATGCAGCCCTGTGGCCCCTCGAGCAGCAGGGGTGTCCGCCTCTGAGCCGGGCATTTCCTGCCATTTGGAATGTCCACTGGAGAGGAGGACACTGGCTGAATGAAAACTGAACATTGCAGCACCAATGTGCACCAAATCTTGCAAACACTATGAAATGGAACTTAAAAAAAATAAGACAAACTCCTGTTGTCATGTACACAAGTCTTGGCTGCAGCCGCAGGAAAAACACTCTGTACATCGTTACACGAGTTTGTTTTTTCACTTTGAAACCTTAGAGATTAGGAAAGGCGCTTCTCACTTTTAAAAAAAAATACACTTTTTTTCATCAAGTTGAACTTTTGGAAAATTAATGGACACATTATGCATTCTGTGTATCAGGGTTTTTGCTTTTATCCTGGAGCTAATTATATTTACCTTTGGCGAGGCTTAAAATTTGAGGTTGTATGGAACGAGGAGTATTACTCATCTATCAGCATTTGTATTCAGAGTATGTGAGCAACAGTATGCACTGGTCATGTAGTGCTCAACAACTTTACATGCCTGTATATGTTGTGTGGCTTTGCATTCCCATTAACCTCTTCAAGAAGGGATCACTGGAAGTGCTGTTGTTTTAAACAGTTTATTGAAGAGACCATGGGTTACCTGGTTTTATTTACGCCAAAATAAACATAGGGGGGTTTTTTTCTGATAATGAGGTTTCTAAGTTTAGAGTTTATTGATCCTGAAGATCAATCGTTACAGGAGCACCAGGAATGGGCGAGGAGATGGAGCGCCATGGAGCCTTTTCTTTAATCCCAAATGCTCATCAGTAGGAGTGTCCAAGCAACGATTCAGCTCAGTGTACTGAACACTTACAATCCGGGTATGTAGTTTCCACGTCACATTAGCTTCTCAAAGATCCAGGAAACGTCTTCTCAATGTCTCTTATTCCGGGAAAAACGTCACTTAAAGTTCAAATTTAAGATCCCAGCTAACCCGACGGTAATCCAAACTCCTTTATTGGAGTAGAATAACTTCCAATGTTTTTCAATTAACTTCACAGTATTTGTACCAACAGCTCCTGAACCAGGAGAATGCATCAAACGGTATGGAAGATGAATGAATTAAAGTGAAAATTAATGAATGGTTGTCCAGCAGGCTCAGTACAAAGGCTGAATCACATCACTGTGTTCCGATGAACTCGGTGGACGTTTTTATGTGGGAGCGTGTTCTGCTGCCCACCTGTCGGGTCGTTTCGGACTGAGGATGTGTTGGACCCTCAGCTCTGACTACCGTGGCCAGTCCCGTTTCAAAAGGAAAACTGATCAGAGGTTGTCAGGGGGGGGGTTGAACAGGTCAGAGATCAGTTTGCAGAGCCGTTATCTACCAAATTTATCTTCCAAAGAGCGCCCGTTTCTCCCGCAGCCACACCATTCATCAGTCCTGATTGAGCACTTGTACTCCAGCACAGGGTGCCAGTGGAGGGCGTGGATCCTCAGGGCCGTGTGTTGGGGGAGTTTATCAATGGCTGAACTGTAGAATTGTCCAAACATTGTCTCCACCCTTATTTTATGTGTTCTTTCAGGGTTTTTTTTGTTTCGACTTTTGTCTTCTTCAGTGAACCTGACGTGTAACAGAACCATACTTTGGCCTCCATCGATGGTTTGAGCGACTGTTCCTCAGGAAATGTTTCTACTGAGCTGAAGCAGTCCTGACCAAACTTTGGCACTTTTCATCCGCCTTTGTTTGAAGGGCTTAATCTTTTGAAACGTCCACTTTGGTGCAATTTCTTAGACTGAGAAAATTCTCAGATGTAGCTTTTTGATCACCCATGTCAAGCCTTGCAAATTTCTTGCACGTGATTTACTGGGTTTTTTTTTGAAAATCACGGCATGTCCTCTCGTGCGTGAGCTTTCCTTCTCCCAGTCGCGCGAACTGGGTCACCTTTCTCTAATTCCATTTCTTGTTTCCTCTTTTGGGTCAATGGTGGGCCGCTACACCGCTGATTTGGATGATCGGCTCAACACAGTCTAAAGAAAGAACCACAACCCCCCCCCAACACACAAACACACACACACTAAGTCAACTGTCTGCAGCCCTCTCTCATACTACCGTTTTTTCCACATTATAAGGTGCACTGGATTATAAGCCGCACCTTCAATGAATGGCGTATTTTAAAACTTTGTTCATATATAAGGTGCACCGCATTATAAAGCGCATAAAATAGACAGTAGAGGCTGGGGTTACTTTATGCATCAATTAGATGGAGCTGCGCGAAAGGGAATGTCAACAAAACAGTCAGATCGGTCAGCCAAACTTCAGTTCAAACTTTATTAATAGATTACAAACCAGCGTTCTGACAACTCCGTTCACTCCCAAAATGAACAGTCTTCTTTACTTGGCGCAGGTCATCTTGTCGCTCACTCCACTTCCGCACCATTGATGCGTTCACGTTAAATTCTCTCACTGCTGCTCTCTTCCCATACTCTACTGCTTGACTGATCTCCTTGAGTTTAAACTCTGCGTCGTAAGCGTGTCTCTTAATCGCAGCCATTTTGGGGTCTTTACATAAACACACAAATGGAAAAGAAACGGCACGCCTCGCGCCGTCATATATCCCAGCATGAGCTGCGTGCTTGAAGTTGGCGGCTGCTTACCGTAGTTGCGAGACCTGTTGTGGCGCAATATTGGTCCATATATAAGGCGCACCGGATTATAAGGCGCACTGTCAGTTTATGAGAAAAATTGAGGTTTTAAGGTGCGCCTTATAGTGCGGAAAATAAGGTTCTTCTTTTACTCCGAAGCTTCTCTTGCGCTAATTTGGCAGATTCACTTTACCAAGAGTAGTTCTGTTAAATGCGTTCAGCAAAAATGGCTCTCGTTATATACGTTGTGACCTCAATGCACCTTTTCATTTTCTCAATCAGTGAATTAGCTTTGGGCTAAAAGCACTCTGAGGCTTTTTTTTTTTAACACTCTGACCTCGCCGGGGCTCTTAGCCGTGGGGTAGCAAACATTTTCGGCTGCTGTCTTGTGAAGTGGGGTTGAAAGGAGCTAAATTTAACTTGGGTAAGAGCTCGGCCTTTTACGAAAACACACCGCGCAGGAGAACACTCCGGAATGTCCTTTTTTTTTTTCTTTTTTTTTAACCACACTTTTTGTGGAGATCACAAATGCATACAGTGTGAAGTGTGTGTGGGGGTGGGGGGGGGGGTCTTTTCTGCAACAGTTGGACCAGAATTAATAAGTTCCACCTACATGTGCCCGCCGCCAACAAACCGTGGTGCTAACTGACAGAAGGGGGCCCGCCGGCAGCCACATCCACCTGAAGAATCCAACAGATGAGGGGCTGAGGTGTCAGGCGGGGGAAGTCACAGAACCCGCCTCAAGCTGCCTGGTGTCAGTATCAAGCGAGCTGCTCCTATAGCTGGACTATTTTCAGCCGGAACATACAGTATAGGGTGCGCTGACTCCAAGTCGGGTTGGCGTCGTCTTTCACAGCAAGGCCCAACTACAAAACCTCTGAAACGATGGCGTCCCATTGACTAAAACCTCCATGCAAGAACTCGGTATCGAGCACAAACGCACGTGGAAGCGGACCAGCTCACGGTGCACGACTGCAGCTGCCAGGACAGTGCGCGCTATCCATGTGTTATGTGCGGATACGTTATATCGACCTTGTTCATGCAGACGATCCTTGGAAATGTTTCACTGTGAACATTTTCTCCATTTGCGTCCTTTGACCTCAATGTCAGAGTAACGCGCTGATTGCAACGCGTGATATGTGAGGCGGAGGTAGTTTCGGTTTCGCCTGGCATACCTGATCGCTCGCATTCGAGACTCTCTGGGTTGCCAACGTCTAAAAACTGGTCGAAAAGACGCAGTCACCTGACCATGAACCAGCGGTCCGTCACGCTTTGACATGGCACGATTTCGACCAATCATAACTCGTAAGGAATTCAGCAAGTCGACCAGCATTTTTTTGCCCGTATAAAGTGAGACAGTGAGACAGGGAGATCCTCCCCTTGCACCCGCTTCACTGGACGATTGACAGGTCACGGTGGATGCAGAATGACTCGATCGATTTGCAGGCTTTAACCCTTCATTGAAACATAAAGTTTCATTTTTTTTAACCATTACTGCAAAGAAAAAGTTGCATTTGTGCACCAGTCATGTCTGACTGCTCCTTCAACTTCGGTCAGTCAAAAGTAAATCAACAGCTGGACTTTTCCTCAATCCATGTTCGGGACCACTAACCTAAACTAAAATGATGGAAACGTGAGCATTTTATGTGTCTTTTTTTTTTTTTTTTACTTTTTACTACTACATGACGTTACCAGCAGGTCGAAGTGAACGAGAGTGAGGTGCACTCCATTCTCCTCAATGTTCACGGTCTGCGGGGTCCACTTCAATTCAGCGCAACTCCTACATTAGTGTGGAGAAGTTCAACAGTTTGTGGACTATAATTAGTTTTTACTCCACCCCATTACCGCTCCGTTTTACGTCACATGAGCCCGAGGCAAGCATGTCGCGCTTCAAGCCTCATTCAAACTTCTCCCCTCCGTGCTGTCGGAGATCCTGTCGGGGAGCATCTCTATGGTTACGGAGCAAAAGAACTCTGGCCAAGCCTTTCCTTGCAAACACCAGTTATTCTAAACCATGCAACTGTGCGTCTCCCTTGTGTTGGTCGCAATTACTGTCACGGTTACACAAAAGCTTTCCTCACATCGGCAGGCCGCGTCGACGGGCAGGGCTGTGCGAGCGGTGGCTCATGAAACAGGCACCTCTGAACAGAGCTGTGTTTCATCTATTAGGGTTTTTGGGGAGCCAAATAACAACATAAAGATATACAGAATCCATTCATCCAATTACAGAGAGGGAGCGAAATAAATCTCCTTTAATGGCGACTCGCTCGAGCCACCGCGAGTACGTCGAGTTGGGCTGTCTGAAGTCACGGGAGAGAAGTGTTTGCCGCCGCGAGGACAACCGTGTTTACTCCTGGGCGGCGGCGTGATTACGATTCAAAGAGGCAGCCACACAATGCGTCTTTTTTCTTTTTTTCCGAGGAAATGCGACCTAAATTTTGTCAAGGAAGCCGCACTTTGAAGTTGGAAATGGAAACTGTGGAGCTGTTAGTCTTCTTTGTGATAAAAAAAAAGGTGGGGGGGGGGCGCTGTTCAAACACTCCTTTCCAATTTAATTCCTCCTGTCAAAGCTTCGCGAAGACTCAATTAACCGAGTCTCCGGTTTCGTCATAAAGCTGCTTCAGTCGGAGATTTACTTGAAGTGTCGTAGGGGGAAGAGAGCGGTCGACGGGCCTGTCGTATAAACAGGCTGTTGAAGCTGTTTCACACATATATTTCATATTAAAGTGCCACAACTCCTGACAACGACAGCATTCAGGAAGGGGGGGCGGGGAGGGGGTCACAAGGCAACGGAGCATCTGCTTGTGGGGTTTGTTCATTGAGTCACTCTGTTAAAGGTAGTGCTTCGGTTTCATTGCTTCTGACATTGTTTTTTTAAGAGGACAAATGTCCAAATGTAATTACACCACAGAACAGGCTGATTCGAAACTCTCACAATCTGTGAGCCTCTTCTCTCCGCTGTAAAGTGTCACAGGTGGTCCGGTCTTTACAATTCCGGAGCCCCTCCGCGATCCTTTGGAAGCACTCCCCAGCTGCGGTCAGAGGGGTGGGGGGGGGGCCACACGAACACTGCGGGACCACTCCACAAACTGAACTCTGCGTGCGTGCTCAACTCATACCACCCTTGGCAAACTGTCAATTATGCAACCTGGGTGATGACATCGTTTAGTGAGTTTGGGTGACTTTTAGGGAAGCAAGTCGAAACTTTGCCTCACAGGGTAATTGGCACACACTGAGTCACCTATCAGAATGTAGCGATGATTGCAAGGACATATTAGAACACGCGTCAGTGAGGATCAATAACAAGTGAGCCAGGCCTTCCTGTTCATCAGTGTCTGACCTCTGACCTCTATAGATCGAGTGGGTGCGTGTTTCCAGCTAAAATGCTCTACCGAGCTCTTGTGGAAAGCCTTCCAAGAAGAGAGTCAGAAGTCTTTTTTGTGTGTATATGTGCAATCATGTTCGTTTATTGTTATTCATCATGTGCTACTGCATCATGTGCTCCTACTCACGTCCTGTCCCTTGCCAATATGGCCGATCATATAAAGCACGATGATACTGTAGAGGAAGGAAAATGTTGTTGTATGAGTAAAATTCATTGAGGTTTTCTCGCTAGCTGCAAAAAAATGTCCAAAAGAATCAATATATTTTCTAAGGTAAGATAAATTGAGCTATTCGATTATTAATGTACATCTACACAATGCAGGTCAGTGCATGTGGAAGGAGTGCTTGGTCGCATCCTTGCTTTCGAGGGACGGCTCCTCCGCGTGTCAGTTTTGATGTTGCACGGACAACGCAACCAGTCGATACCAGCACTACATTGTCAGCTTTTTTTGTTTGATTGACAAACAAAGGAGTAGAAGGTAAAGTCAAGGGAATCAAAATAAAAGGAGGATTATCGAGCATGTGGAACTCGTGCCTTGGACCACGTTGGGTCCGAGAGAGAGAGACAGAGAAACAGACACAGACAGACGGACGGACGGACGGACGGACAGACAGACAGAAACAAAGAAACAGACAGAGAAAGAGAAACAGAGAGAGAGAGAGAATTGGAAAAAGAGCCTCTGTAGCCACCAGGACTATCATGATGATTAAGCGAACGCATTCATCTCTCCTCACTGAGGTGTGTGTGTGCCCCCCCCCCCCCCCTGAAAGCCCATACTCATACAAGCAGGCTGCACTGAGGTGCTGGAAGGAGACGCTCCGTCATTGCCCGCACGCATCGGGGTCGAACGCACTCCATTTAAAAGGCCTTAACAGAGAGAGGAATCTTACAAATGATCATTAGCAATAATCTGATATCGAGTCAGGTCGGGCCAAGTTGTTCTCCGACTCCGTTTTCGCTGTGCTTACTGGGTGAAGGTTTAAACCACCCACGTATTCCTCTGAAAGCAGCCAACAAGAGGGCTAAAAAAAAAAAAGACAGAGAGAGAGAGAAGAGCCCTCAATAACATTTTCTAATCTCGTAATTTTTCCTTTACCTACACTGGTCATTTAAATCACAGCTTGAAGGCGGGAAATTACGCGGGCCGAAAATCACATAATACATCCTAAAGTTTGAACAAATTCACTTACAACTTTTCTCTCCCGATTCCCAGATCTGGCTCGGGGCGACTGATTAGTTTCATCTTTACCGTGCGGAGAGTGTGAGTTTCAGTCGGAGCAGGCAACGGCGGCAGCGTATGACGGAGTGCCGCCACTCCTTTGCTGGTGGCGTTGGCCTTTCAGAGCACACGCGGCCTCGGGACTTCTCCCGCCAGGTTTTTTTTTTTTTTTTTTGATTCAAATTGTGCGTTTTTAAAAATTAACTGACTATTAATTACTTCACAGGCCTGCAGTGACTGTACGCATGACATATAATTACAGTCTTTCACCAGGTCTTTGCTGGCATGATGGAGCGTCTCGCGGTCACCATCTGTTCAAGCCGCGGAGCTTGAGTCCATTATAGCTTGTACTCTGCTGCCCCTCAGAGGACAAGCAGGTACACTGCAACTAAGAGTCAGTTACCGCCACCCTTCGTTTTCTGAAGTGTTTTAAATGTCAACCAATGGTAAATCTATAGTTTAAGATAAAGATTTAGAAAAAAAAAAAAGAAAAACTATATTACAGATTACATTTCATGTGGTGAAATAAGTGTGCTCAGGTCACACAATAAATGCATTCGTAACTGATAATAATTGCAGGTTTTCCTTAAAATACAATCACTCTAAAATGTTTACAATTTTATGATTTTATCTGCTTTTGATTGTGATTTTAACTGCCTTCTATGTAAAGCA